>JANHFL010007091.1:0-12454 GCA_032468155.1 Oxyrhabdium leporinum | reverse complement strand
AATCTGAAAGTTTCAGGTTTTCCCTCCCCAAGAGAAATTCAAAGATCCACCTTCCTGCCCTCATCACTGATCACATGGCCCAATCCAACTCCATCCATGAAGTCCTTCCTTCAACCACTCCTCTTCCAGGGGCAGGTTGACGTGTCCTTGACTCTCTGGGGAAGAATGCTCTTGTGACTAATTCCCCCAACTCCCTTCCCATATTCCCAGGCACTAATTGTGGCAGCCTCAGAGGCCTTCTACAAATATGGCTCCCAAGGCTGACACTCTGGTCTCTGTGACCGACCCAGATTGGATCTTACTAAATGTCAGCCCCGGATCCATCTTGATTCAGATTCAGGGCTGCCACAGAGGGGGATGGGCACACTGTGGGAACGGGAGAGAAGTGAAAAGGGAGGATAGCCACAACAACAACTTTCTTTCGCCAGAGTTCAAGGCCGAGTCGCGGGAGTTTAGAGGAGAGTGACTGGACTTGGCGGGAGTTCAGAACTGAGGTGGACTGGAGAGTGTGACTTGAGGATCATCAATAGGGGCTGGGTGTGAGTTTTAGCATGGGGGGGGACACGGGAATTCAGATTTGGGTTTCCCCCAAATGTGCCAACATGACTTCTCTAATAAATTCTTACTTGGATGGACTTTGTCTCTGAGTGTTGAATTCGGGATGGGGAGTTTGGTTGGAACGCTGACACTAAACCTTTGAAACCTGCAGTGTCGGTTCTTGTTGAGTGAAAAATCTCATCTAAATCACGGGTGTCAAACTCGCAGCGTCACGTTGCTGTCGCGTGACATATTGCGACTGGGGTGGGCGTGGCCTGTGGTTGACACATCCAGCCCGTGGGCCACCAGTTTGACACCTCTGATCTAAATTAATGAGCAAGACACGATTGGAAGAAAGAAACAACACTGAAAATATTTGAATACACAATTCAGATTATAAAATACCTTAATACACTTTTGTATTTTTTTAAATCAATGCCATGTTTAGCAAAATGGCACAACTTAAACAACTTTATGTTCATTAACATTTTCGAAATCATACTCAATATTGCTATATACTTTTGTCTTTCTTTTTAATGATTTATCTTGATCATCACACTATGAATAATTTCCAGTTTCTACTATATAAATGCCACCATACTCAGATGTTATCTGTACTCTGTAATCTATTATACATATTTTATACTGCAATAAAAGAATTAACTTTTTTTTTGTGTGTGTGGGGGGGGGGGAATGAACAAACAAGAAAGCCATGATCAGGATTATTTAAGGTTCTCACGCCACTTTTATGCCATGCCCATTCATGAATTTCAGAGGCTTTCAACCCTGACCATTTAATTTCCCAATTGCTCAGAAAACAGATTGTCCTTGGATAAAATGTGCATGATTTCCAGAGGTAGGAGTGCCGTGGCTCAAGGGGTTGGGACAGGAAGTTAGTAAGCCCACATTCAAGACCCAAGAGCTGCCATGGGGTGGGGTTGAGCTCTCATCCTTCATTCCAGCTCATGCCAGGGACATGAAAGAAGCCCCCAAGTGGGCATTCCCAGGGCAACAGTGATGTCACTGGCTAATCCTTTAAACCCAGAATATATATATATTTCTCTCCAGGGGTTTTGTGATGTGTTATTTATAATAGCAAGGCATCTCATGAACCCCAGGTTCCAAAACAACAGTTTTGCCGTCCACATAATAGCAATAGCACTTAAACTTATATACCCCTTCACAGTGCTTTGCAACCCTCTCTAAGCAGTTTACGGAGTCAGCATATTGCCCCCAACAATTCTCATTTTACCCACCTCAGAAGGGTGGAAGGCTGAGTCAACCTGGAGCATGGTGAGAGTCGAACTGCCAAATTGCAGGCAGCTGGCAGTCAGCAGAAGTAGTCTGAAGTACTGCATTCTAACCACTGTGCTACCATGGCTCTAACTTATTGAAAAGCTTGAAAACAAGAGAAGTCATGTCCTGTTATTTTAAAGAAGTCCTATGGTTCTTGTTAAACTGAGTGCAATTTTTATCACATAAGGATTGTGTTGGGCTTTGCACATGCTGAGGGCCATGCTCCAAACAGAGAGAGGTCCCATTTGAGACCCAGCTGTTTCTGAGCCTCAAGGCACCCATTTGAGACTCAGTTTGGTCTAGTGGTTAAGGCACTAGACTAGAAAGCAGGAGACCCTGTATTTTAGTCCCCCCTTAGCCATGGAAGCCAGCTGGGTGAACTTGGACCAGTCCCTCTCTCTCAACCCAACCCACTTCATAGCATTGCTGTTGTGATGAAAATAGGAGGAAGGTGTGTTGGATATGTCCACCACCTTGAGTTATCTGTAGAAAAATTATTAATTGGAATACAAATAAATAATTAAATTTAGCAGCTTTAGAATATAGAATAACAGAGTTGGAAAGGACCCTGGAGGTCTTCTAGTTCAACCCCCTGCTTAGGCAGGAGACCCTACAGCATTTAAGACAAATGGTTATCCAATCTCTTCTTAAAAACTTCCAGTGTTGGAGGATTTACAACTTCTGGAAGCAAGTTGTTCCACTGATTAATTTTTCTAGCTGTCAGGAAATTTCTCCTTAGTTCTAGGTTGCTTCTCTCCTTGATTAGTTTCTACCCATTGCTTCTTGTCCTGCCCTCAGGTGCTTTGGAGAATAGCTTGACTGCCTCTTCTTTGTGGTAGCTCCTGAGATATCGGAAGACTGCTATCATGTCACCCCTAGTCCTTCTTTTCATAAGACTAGACGTACCTAGTTCCATCAACTGTTTTAGCCTCCAGTCCTCTAATCATCTTTGTTGCTCTTCTCTGCACTGTTTCTAGCTTTAATTCTTCCCGGGGGCCCAAAAGATAAACACAGCCAACAGTTAAAGCTTGGGGATGTAACAAGCATCCTCACAAGCTGCATTTTCCCATTCTTAGGTAGACCCAACTGGCTTGTCTGGGCTCAGCAGCTAAGCAATCAGGTTGGGTTGATCCTCAGATAGTACATCACCCAGGGTTAGGTTAAAATGAGAAATGAAATAATGGCCCAGAGAGTAAGGCTGAAAACCAGCTCCTCCTGCAAGGAAAACTAGTTGGACATGACTATGAAGCATTCAAGAGCCAACCTTAACTCAGAGGAGACTTTATGTAGCCAAGACAAGTGTTTCTCAAAGTTGGCAATTTTCAGATGTGTGGACTTAACTCCCAAAATTCATGCTGGCTGGGGAATTCTGGGAGTTGAAGTCCACACATCTGAAAGTTGCCAATGTTGAGAAAGATTGGTTTAGACCTTGCTGAATTACAACTCGAGCCAAAATGGATAAGAGGGAGGGAGGCTGGAAGATATGCTTCCCTTCACATCATCTTAGGCTTGACAAGGATATACCACACAGCGTATTTGTGTTGTAGAACAAGCTCTAAAATAGGGTTTTTCTTCTTCTTTTTAAAATTCCAATAAACATGAAATACAGGGTACAAAAGCCAACACTGGAGATCTCCATGTTTGACATGTCCCATTCTTGGATCTCACATTATCTCATTTCTGTTTTCCTTCACCCTTCTCCCAAACATCCTTTCCTGTCCATGCAAGGATATAGTATAGCTACCTATTTTCTTCCTTCTAGGACAGTCTCCCTCTCCTCCCAATTTATGATGATTATACAGGTCGTCCACAACTTATGACCAAACTTGAGCCCAGACTTTAAGTTGCTAAGTGAGAAATTTGTTCAGTGAGTTTTGCCCCATATTACGACTTTTCTAGCCACATTTGTTAAGTGAATCACTACAGTTGTTAAATTAGTAACCCGGTTGTTAAGTGAATCTGGCTTCTTTTGGTCCCAAGAGGTAATCGCATGACCTGGGACACTGCAACCAACATAAATATAAGCCAGTTGTCAGGCATCCATATATAAATCACGTGACCATGGAGGTGCTATAACAGTCATAAGTGTGAAAAATGGTCATAAGTAACTTTTTTCAGTGCCGTTGTAACTTTGAATGGTCACTAAATGAACTGTTGTAAGTCGAGGACTACCTGTATTATAATCACTTGGTTTATCAGATACCTTGACATCTGCATAGGTTGCCTCCTGAGGCACCCCTGAGCCAATACTTTTAGACTGATAATAGATAACCTGAGTTTATTCACAGACATGTTTCTCCATGGGAGACAGGAATTTCAAGGTGAAGAAGTGACTGTCCTTCTTTAGCCCAGCAGTGACGGCTAGATTGGGCAATCATACATCACACGGTCACACAGAGAGGGCCTGCTGGGGGTACCATCGGCGGCGAAATGCCGACTGGTGACCCCCAGAAGTAGAGCCTTCTCTGTGGGGGCCCCTACCCTCTGGAACGAACTACCCCCCGCCCTTCGGAGGCTCCCGGATTTGAAGACCTTTCGCTGGGAGCTGAAGACCTTACTCTTCCGACAAGCCTTCCCTGACTGAGGGGTTTTTTAAGGGTTTTTAAAATTTTAGAACACAATGTTTTAAATAGTTGTTGTAAACCGCCCCGAGTCTCTGGAATGGGGCGGTATATAAATTTAAAATTAAATAAATAAAATAAATAAATCTTGCACAAAAGTCAACTTCAGTGGTGGTGATGGTGCTGTTAGGAAAACGATACCTTCTTGGAGACACCAGGATCAAGGTTGATTCAGAGACTTTCTCTTTCCTTTCCCTGTCTCTATGATTCATTTATTGTAAGCCATCAAGTCACTGGTGACTCTTAGCAACGACATCTTTTTAGTAATGATTTATTATTGTGCACCATCCAGAGTCTTACATAATAATATAAGTATAATAAGGCTGAACATTTTGAGAACATTGTGACCTGGCTCTCCTAAAGCAATCAAAACATTTTGAAGATATAACATAATTTTACCAGGCATGCAAACAATACAGTGAGCTCATGGCAAAGCATTGGCAGTTTACTGGGCAGTAAGGTATAATGGTTAAAACATGAGGCAAGAAACCAGGAAACGGTGAGTTCTAATCCTGCCTTAAGCACCAAGCCAGCTGGTGACTTTGGGCCAGTCACGCCCTGGCAGCCTAAGAAAACAAGCCAAAGGCTAGCCACTTTTGAAAATGTTTCCAAGAAAACTGCAGGGACTTTCCAGGCAGAAGTCAAAACTGACTTGACCACACATGCACACCCACACACCCTTCAGGAAAAGCTTATTTAATTCTTACACATATTCAATTCAATCAAACATTACTCCAAAGGAAAGGAGGAAGAACGGTTGGTCTAAACTTTCCTTGTGATCATTTCTTTTCCATTCCTCTCATTCACATCTTGGGGTTGCAATCTTTACGTGCAATCCCCAAAATCCCATCAACAACTAGCTGCCATCTTGACTTTTTTGACAATTTCCCCACCACCCACCACCCCAATCTGCAAATAATCCTGGCCCAGTCTACTGTATGGGAGTAGAAGCAGTCTTAAGACCCAAAGTATTGAAGTTTTTTAACCCAGTGCTAAGCCACAAAACTTAATTCCCAGCCTATAACCTGGGTTTCCCTGTGTCTCGCTGAACCTGGGTCCAAACCAAACACATTACAGGTAACAGAATAACAGGGTTGGAAGAGACCTTGGAGGTCTTCTAGTCCAACCCCCTGCTCAAGCAGGAGACTCTATACCATTTTAGGCAAATGGCTGTCCAATGACCTCTTTAAAACTTCCACTGTTGAAGCATCTACAACTTCTGGAGGCAAGTTGTTCCACTGATTAATTGTTCTAGCTATCGGGAAACTTCTCCTTAATTCTAGGTTGCTTCTCTCCTTGATTAGTTCCCTGACTACCACAAGTGAGCTCAGTTGAGTCGTAAGTCATTGCAGTCGTTGAGTGGTTCACCCTGTGACCTGATTTAATTTTACGACAGACAATAAGCAAGTCACTGTGATTGTTAAGCAAATCACATGGTTGCTAAATGAATCAGGCCTATCCACTGGATGTTTTATTGCAGTTTTCTGCTGGAAAACAGTAAAAAAAAAAAAAGGTCAAATCATGGTCCCCTGACTGCTGCAACCAGTCAGAAATGCGAGCCAGTTGCCAAACACCCAAAGTATGATCACGTGACCATGCAGAAGAGGGGCAGGTTTGCACCAGTTATAACTTCAAGGATAGGTCATAATAGCGTTTTAAAACTTCGTTGTAATTTAAACAGTCATTAAGCTAGAACTACCTATATAAGATGGCGGAATGTATGAGATCTATCGGGTTTCCTTTTAAGGTAATGTTGCATAACAGAGATGTATCCCTATAAAACCTAGGGAAACCCACTGAAACTGGCAACCTTGCAATAAACTAAGGAAGCAGAAAAAAAATATGTGGCTTTTTCCTCCTGGGCTGGGTTTGCATAGCATGATTCTCTTACCCATGACTTATTCAATTAACCCAGTTTTCAGGGTTTGTATGATTCGGGAACCCTAAACTAATCTTGCAACCTGAGTTTACGGAATACACTAGAATAAGATGCAACTAGCTGACGTCTGACATCCAAACACACCTGTGGATTTGAAGAAGACTATTAGAACCACTTCAGGTAAAGTAATGTAATGTAAACCCCCCTAAAGTGGTTTAGAGTGCTAGAGTGAGAAGACCTGGTTGTAGTCCTGTGCTAGACGCTGAAGCCAGCTGGATGACACTGGGCCAGTTACTCTCAGCTCCAGAAAAAAAAGTTACCACAAGCCATTTCCACTAGGTTGCCAGAAGAGCATCATGGACTACTCACGTAGTCACCAGGAGTTAAAATTGCCTCCAGGTATCATCATTACAACAGATTACTTAGAACATAAACTAGCCTGGATTGAACGTATACAATTTACTTACTCATTTATTTAGATATTGACATTGTACATGACCCAGAGCCCATCTCTGAGATGGGCTGTTAAAAAATATGAAGTATAAATAAATATCTTTACAGTACATGATATGCAACCTAGAATGTCCACAGTCAATTAATTAAACCAAGAGAGATTCAAGGAAAACACAGCTCTAGAAGATCACGCACTTGCCAGAAAATTCTATGGACACATCCTTTGGCAAAAAATAGTAGGTCTTTCTTTTATGCAATCATAGCAAAAAAACAAATGGTGTCGATGGCCAGCAATCTCTGGTAGAAGACACCCCAAAAGGAAGGAATATTATTCAACTCCAAAATTGCATCTGGACTAGCTGTCGGGGCTTGTTTTCCTTGCTGTTCACCATTGCATCTAAAACTAGACACGGTATTTCAGCTGAGATTAGATGAGTACAAAATAAACTAAACGGAATTCTTATTTCTTATGACTTGGCAACTCTGGTTTTGTTAAAGCAAGCGAAACAATCACAAAACAATTAGGTGATGTTGGGTTTGTTTTCTTTTGCCTGACTGTAATCTCAAAATTATTTTCGTATGTGCTGCTGCTAATCCAGGAACACCCCGTTCGAAATATGCGCATTTCAGCCCTCAACGTCCTTGCAGAAATTTCAGGGGGGGAAATAACCACGTTCCCGGGAAGCCAAATTATATGAATGCAACCCTTCCTTCTCTATCATTCCCCTGTAGACCCCTTACCAGTTGGATATAATTATTAAGAGGGTGCAAATTTGTTTACCTGCAACTTGAAAGACACACTGTAATACCCAGAGCCATAAGTGGCCATTCACAGCATCTCTCTTCAAGTCCATTTGCCCTCCAGAAATGAAATTAGCTGTTGCATGTGTGCAAAAGATCTCAAAACATTTCAGCTCCACTTCAGTGAATCATGGTGAATCGAAGGTGGATAATATCGGCGACAGCTAAATTGCCCTACCTTTAATGACAAAAGGGTATCAAATTATATATGCGCTGGTGAGAATTAATCCCATAAATCTGCATTCTTTAGGTCATGAATAGGGAAGTGGTTGATTTACTAAGCTGAACCGCATCAATTTTTCTCAGCCCATTCTAGAACAGAGAGTTGCTCAAATGCAAAATTGAAAGAGAAAAGTTTTGGGGTTATTTATTAATGCTTTGTTTATTGATCAGATTTATTTGCCACCCATCTCACAGTCCGAGGTGACTCGGAGCTACAACAAGCATCCTCGACTTACGGCAGTTCATTCAGTGACCGTTCAAAGTTACAACGGCACTGAAAAAAAGGGACTTATGGCTACTTTTCACAGTTACGACCGTGGCAGCATGCCCATAGTCACAGGATCAAAATTCAGATGCTTGGCAACTGACTCATATTTATGACAGCTGCTGTACCCCGGGGTCACGTCATCCCCTTTTGTGACCTTTCTGACCAGCAAAGTCAACGGGGAATCCAGATTCGCTTAACAACTGTGTGACCAACTGAACAACTGCAGTGATTCACTTAACAACTGTGGCAAGAAAGATCATAAAATGGGGCAATAAAAAAAATCACTTAACAAATGTCTCACTGAACAACAGAAACTGTGGCCTCAGCTGTGGTCGTAAGTCGAGGAGTGCCTGTTCTACATTGAACTATTGGAGGGAAGCCAAGATACGAATTGTCAACATCTGTTAATGCCAGTTGCTGGTGAACATCTGTCAGAAGATGCTCCAGCCTTTATATTCTGCTTCTGAACTTCCTAGTGGGATCCCATTTCTTGCTATAAGATGAAGACTTGCATGTCCGACTTGGTTCGTCTTCTGACAGCCCTCATCTTCCTGGGTATTTGGATTCACACCAAAAAGTTCATGCCTCCCCCCCCCCTTTTTTTTAAATTTCTTGCTTATCAGACAAACCCACCCCCCACCCCCAACGGAGTCAGCTGGCAAGATTTCCTCTGGATTAGCAAACTGACATTGTCTTGAAAGTAATTGGAGAATTAAAGGGCTGTGTGAATGCAGTGAAATGGTGGTGGGGAGACCCTGGAAGAATGGACAGGCAGAACAGTGGGTGGCCTTGGCCTTCCCGAGGGATTAAAAAGCACCTTGTGCTCCTTGGCCACGCTCCTGGACAGGTTTGCTGCTAAATAGTCAAGGCGGGGTGTGGTCTTGATGTGGGTTCTTTTACAACTGCTAATCAAAAAACAGTGATTCATAAGATTGATAGAGGAGGAAAAAGGCCATGTTTTATAGGAGAGAAAGAAACTTATTTAGAACACTCCATAGAATCATTGCTGGGAAGGGATCTTCTACTGCAACCTACTCCCTAGGGCAGGGGTGTCAAACTCAGTTTCATTGAGGGCCGTATCAGGGTTGTGTTTGACCTTGGGGGGGGGGCAGAGGAGGGTGTGGCCAGGGGGGCATGGCCAGGTCGACGTCACTCGTGTCAGGGGCGCCTATGGCGGCCCGAGTGCTCTGCCAGCGAAAACAGGCTCCCAGGCTCCGTTTAGGAGCTGTGACGGCCTCCTGCAACCCTCTGCCAGTGAAAACAGAGCCCAGGAGGGCTGCACATGGCCCTCCCAACCTCCGTTTTCAGCTGCAACAGCCTCCTGCAACCCTCTGCCAATGAAAACGGAGTCCGCAAGGGCTGCTCGCAGCCCTTGATTGCTCCGTTTTCACTGGTAAGGCACCAGAGGCCAGTCCTTTGCTGCTACCTGGCCCTGTGGGCCAGATCCTGCCCGCGGGCCTTGAGTTTGACACCCCTGGCCTAAGGCAATAATCTTCCTACCATTCCAAACAAACTGCTCTCCAACTTTGCTTGAAAATCCAGCCGTGGAGCACCATGATTCCATCAGGAAGTTCCACCAACAGAAAAATTCAAACTTGGAGACAAGCATGCCAGAGAGAGCCAGTTTGGTTTAGTGAGTAGGATGCTGGCCTAGCAACTAGAAGATTGGGAGTTCTAGTCCCATTTTAGGCATAAAAGCTGATTGGATGACTTTGGACCAATCATCTCTTTACGCACAATCCACCTCACAGGATTGTTGTGGAGAAAATAGGAGGAGGAAGAAGTATTAGGTATGTTCACTACCTTGGGTTACTTACAAACAGGTAGTCCTCAATTTTCAACAGTTCATTTAGTGACCGTTCAAAATTACAACAGCCCTGAAAAAAATGACTTACGATGGTTTTTCACACAATCATTGCAGCATCCCCATGGTCACAGGATCAAAATTCAGACGCTTGGCAACTGACTCATATTTGTGACGGTCGCAATGTCCTGGGGTCATGCGATCGCCTTTTGTGACCTTTTGACCAGCAAAGTCAATGGGGAAGCCAGAGTCACTTAACAACTGTGTTACTAATTTAACAACTGCATTGATTCACTTAACAACTGTGGCAAGAAAGATCATAAAATGGGGCAAAACTCACTTCAATATCTCACTTAGCAACAGAAATGTTGGGTTCATTTGCGGTCGTAAATCAAGGACGACCTGTAATAAAGGTGGGATAAAAAAAAATCTAATCCATATTTTTTTAAAAGGCCTCCTAAATTCAGTACATTATTTCCGGCTATGGTCAGTCCACCAGCAAATTGCAAAATTAATAACAAGGCAAGTCAGATTTGAGCATAATGTTATCCCCTCCAAAAAGGACACTGAGAGAAATTGGGCTGGAGAAGGAGCAAGGATGTCTGTTTTAGCTGGCAAAAATGCTTGTAGAAGTTGAAAAGAAATCCTAGAGAGGCCCAGGCAGAAGAATCTTGAAAGAGTTCACCAAGTGTGCTTGATATCTCCTGGGAGATATCATAATATTTGAGGGGTCTTTCTAGCTGTCAGCTGAGAAATGTTGAGCATTTGTCCTGGCAGAGCCGTTTTAGAACAAACAGGGCTCACAGTACAGCGTAAGGGAAGGACCCAAAGGAGGTATGACATTGTGCTGTGTTTCCTTGGGTGTGTTAGTAACAGTGACACTGAAGGTCAAGCGTATCCATCCAGGCTGTGTAAGTTCCTGGAATATCTGGTAGGACAACATTGTTGGTGTACAGTGGTGACTTCCAGCCCTCATGTAACTTGAGGGATTCCTTGTTTGGCTTTCTGAATCTTCGCCCTTCAGCTACATCCCCATGTAAATGTCATTACAATCTAAGATTTCCCAAGCTGATATCCACCTAAATGAGCTGACGTCCAGCTGCAACGTGAGGCCCAACACGTCTGGAGGACATCAAGATGTAAAGCGCTGAAATAATGGATGGACGGAAGATTGACTTATCAGGACAAATTAGTTTTCACCATGGACAACCATGTTCACCTGGAAAGCCTCCCAGGGGGAGTTTTAACAGCAGTGTGGAACTCCCAGGTATACTGCTTCTGTACATAGAAGCTTCATTTTAAAATGTGACTGAAACCTTTTATCTCAGGACCTCAGCACCTGTTTATATGAAACTTGGTGGCTTCTAATTGTGGATTAAACAGGGCAGATGCAAAAGAAGATAGGATCAGAAGTTGAAGAGTTAGAGAATTAGTTCTTGTTGTTATTATACAGGTAGTCCTTGACTTACAACCATTTCTTTACCGACTGTTCAAAGTTACCACAGCACCAAAAACGTGACTTCTTATGATTGGTCCTCACAGTTACAACTATGGCCACATTATCTCCAGGGTCACATGATCAAAATCTGTGTGCATGGCAACCAGCATGCATTTATGATGGTTGCAGCATCCCAGAGTCATGTGATCACCATTTGTGACCTTCCCAACCAACTTTCAAGAAGCAAAGTCAATGGGGGAAGCCAGATTTGCTTAACAACCACGTGATTCACTTAACAACTTCAGTAATTATCTTAACAACCGTGGAAAAAAAAAATATTGCAAAATCAGATGCAAATCGGTGAACAACTGCCTTGCTTAGCAATGGAAATTCTGATCCCAATTCTGGTCCTAAAATGAGGATTAAATGTATAATAAATGGATGGGGAGCTCTCTTTGTTAGCTTTGTAAGTGGAGGATTGAGCAAGAGAAATAAATGATGTTGTAACAGAAAGCAGGATCACTGAAGAATCCAGAGCTGTGCAGGATCACATCTGACCCTGCAGGTTTTACTCTGCTAATCGTAGTCGACTTTAGGGGGCACTGCTCACCACTGTTTCTTTAAGCCATTGAGCCAGTGCCTTCCAAATATGTTTCCATGGTCAGAATGACATCACACCGCAGCACAAAGTATGGTGAAACACAAAATTACCTTCCTGCCAAAGTGGTACCCATTTATCTATGGTGGCACAGTGGTTAGAATGCAGTATTGCAGTACTTCTGCTGACTGCCGGCTGTCTGCAATTTGGCAGTTCGAATCTCACCAGGCTCAAGGTAAACTCAGCCTTTCATCCTTCTGAGGTGGGTAAAATGAGGACCCAGATTGTTGGGCGCAATATGCTGACTTTGTAAACTGCTTGAAGAGAGCTGTAAAGCACTGTGAAGTGCTATTGCTATTGCTACTTGCATTTCAGATGCTAGATTGGCAGGAGCTGAGACAAGTGAAAGGAGCTCACTCCGTCACGAGGTGCTAGGATTCGAACCGCCGGAGCACCGATATTCTCAAGCGTCTTTGAAGCCACTGAGCCACTGTGCCTCCCTCATATCTAACCCACAGTAAATAAATTAGTAGATTT
>JANHFL010007090.1:20860-32777 GCA_032468155.1 Oxyrhabdium leporinum | reverse complement strand
TTCCACAAGAATACATCAAGTATTTACTTTATCTAGTCAGTTTTTAACATAGAAGTCTTAATTCTTAATTTGAAAGCATGAATGTGGAGAATTGCTGTATGATTGACTACAGAAAATGTAACTGATTGCATGTATCTTTTTTTAATTCACTTGCAAAGGAACTTATTTTGATAATCTAAAACTTCTTAAATATACTTTGGAAAATATTTTTTAAGGATTTGGAAAGATTTCTGGATTTGCAAGATTAATACCTGAAAATATTAATGAAAGTTGTCACCAAGGAGCCCATGGTGGTGCAGAGATTGGAATGCAGTATTGCAAACAAATTCTGCCCACAGCCTGGAGTTCCATCGAGGTTGACTCATCCTTTCATCCTTCTAAGGTTAGTATAATGAGAATTCAGATTGTTGGAGGCAATATTGTAAATTATCTAGAGAGTGCTATAAATCTATGGAGCAGAATATAAGTTAAGTGCTATTGCTATTATACTCTCCTCTGTTATTATTATTCTTTTGAACCATCTTAATTTCTACTCAGTTCCAGTAAAGATTTTAAATTATTGCTTATCGACCAGTTAAAGGGTGATTCTAAATCTGAGACAAAAGTTAAAATATAGAGTAAATTCTTCGCTTATGAAACTAGAAAATCAATCTTGGTTCTTTTGAAGGCTTTTTTTTTCCAAGAAGAAAATTATGTTGGTGTGATGTAGCCATGATCACTAATGCTCAATGAATATCAGCAGTGCTAATGAATATGTGGTAATGTAACACTGTACTGAGTAATGAAATATAGTCATACTTTAGTAATGCTGTCCTCTGAGACACATATGCATTTATGATCTATTTAGGAAATGTTGAAAGAGATGAATTTTTTGAGCACTGTATACATTGCTTAAACTGCCCTAGATTACAGGAGATGGATAAATACAGAATACAGGTTTTCTAAAATTATAGATCAAACTGTCATGTACATGAATAAGCATATACATATGCACATATAAATACATTTATATGAATATACCCATAAATATGCATGTTTCATATGCGTATGTGAACAGTATATGTTTATGTATATGATTAAACATAAATCTGTTTGCTATCTTCTGACCTTATTAAAAATGTATTGTCCTATTTGTAATCGTAGTGTGAATAACTTCATGCTTACAGCAAAGAAATGACTTAATAATGCTATTCAAAAGGCAAAGTATTATTCAATACCCTTCAGTAAGCCAATAAATAACTGAAATATGACATTATCATGAGGCTTTGCAGACTGAGTTTTGTGAGTTGCATGTTAAAAATAAGGAATAAGAGGCTTTTTTTTTAAAAAAAAAAGTGACCTACAATGTGTAGTGTGTGTATGCATGTGTGTGTATACACACGCGCACACACCAATATATAGAAAACTATCATATTGCTGACAAAAACAAATTGAAATAGAAAGGTTAAATCATCACTTGAAATGGATTCAAGAATGGCACAGCTAATCTGGGAAAGAAAAAAGAAACCTTCCTCACATGACTTAGGTGTGTGTGTATGTGTGTGTGTGTTTGAAGATTGAATCTATTCAAAGAAACTAGTCAGACAGCTTTTGAATCTCCCTACTGGAAATGTTGAATCATTTCCACATACACATACCCACAATACTAATATATAACATAATTCTTCCATTTTAGTATTCAATTGTAAAATATAGCTCCCTCTGCTTGTTTTCTTTTTTCCTATCATTCTTTCCATTTTCTTTACAATAATTTTGTTTTGCCATTTTTTTTTCATTTACTGTAAATCACAGTGTTTTTATGCCTTTTGGATCTGCACAGGCTTTATTTATTTATGGACTTCAAAATGTTATTGTTTATTGTATATCTCTTTATATGAGAGGTAAGCGTCCAAACTTTTATCCTCCAGATTTATGCTTTACATTATATTCTTTATCATTGGAAGCTTAATCTGAAAAATATTGACCAGCAAATTGTCTCCGTTCACTTCATTAATTGTATTTGTATAGAGGCTTGCATCCAGCACTGCTGTCTTTCATGTCTAATATAATATACAAAATAAAAACATTCTGAAGAAAAGGAATGATGAATTTCTTGACACACTCTGTGTAGGTAAATAATCGATGAGTTTGTGCTAGGAAAATAAAAATAACATGAACCTGTTATTAGAGGAACAAAGAGTTTTGGCAGCAAAAGCTTTGTTCTTCAATGGCATAATAATAAAAAGTTAAATATAGGCACTAAGAAAAGTAAGTCTATTTTTCTTTTTATGGTAATTTTATGCCCGTATTCATAAATGCAGATTCACTTTTGTTGTTGCTGTTGATCTTTGTTATTGTTTGTTCAAAAATGCCTGTTGCATGTCCCAAAAGCAGGTGAACTGAGAAGCAGGGATAAAAGAGACCACTCCTAACCAAAATATTTTCAGGATTCAGGCTCAGCATCTATTTATATGAGTCTCAGCACCAGGCCTACCTAAAGTGATAGGAAACACTTTTTTTTGTAAGTCCCTGAACAATTTTGCAGCAGCAGTGAAGCAGTCAGTGAGAAAAAAAGTAGCATTCAGGAATAACTGGATGAAGAGGGATCATCTGGAGCT
Source organism: Oxyrhabdium leporinum (assembly GCA_032468155.1). Taxonomy (NCBI): domain Eukaryota; kingdom Metazoa; phylum Chordata; class Lepidosauria; order Squamata; family Cyclocoridae; genus Oxyrhabdium; species Oxyrhabdium leporinum. The sequence continues at coordinate 30,180 of JANHFL010007090.1, read as the reverse complement.
CTGTTGACTACTATTGCTTTAACTAATAAATACTGTATTAGTATAGTATTTATTTATAAAGCAAGCAAGATGTATTACAATCCATGTCCTTAAAAATGCAGTATAGCAGACAGACTGATTAGAAGCTAAGTTAGACATGATATTACGTATCAATGCAAAATAAAAAGTATCTGGAAGGCATGTTTTCAAAAATGAATTTCGCATTTTCTGAGGTAAGCAGATATTTTTGCAAAGAACTTAGATGTGCAGAAACTTAATAAGCAATTATCAAAAGTTTGGGAAGAAAAGGCTTTGAAAAATTGACAATTATAAAATGGAAGCTTTGAGAACAGTTCTGTACACAGATGCAAACAGAAAATACCATGACCCAAATATTAGTTTAAAAGAGAGATGACCAATTTTGCTGCTCTTCAGGACTGTTGATTTCACACTGTGGCAGGACACATGTACATATTTCAGCAGTAATTAACAGCACAGAAGCTAAAAGAAATATCCTTTTGCTTCCTCATTCTTTTGTAGGCCAGTTCTTACAATATTATTCTCCTTTCTTTGGTAAACATTCCCTCATAAGTTTCTAGTGTCTTTGTTGCTAGCCCCACTCTCATTTTCCTCCTCTTCTTGATACATTCTTCCGCTTCATAGGTTCATCTGTATTCCTAGAAGCCCACATATAGCAACCAACATTATCTTTGTTTCGTCCTCCAATGTAGGGAAATTACATCCTTTTGTTATAGTATAATTAACTGTATGTGACTTCTACAATAATTTCCAAGGCTAAAGTAGAAGCAGTTCCAGGTGCTGTTGGCAATATTCATCACATTTGCAATTTATTCCTCTGGGGAGCCACTGCACAATTGCCGTGGTTGGCCCATAAACAATGTGTATTGTTCTATCAGAGAGATTCTAAACTCAAGCAAGATACAGTCCATTAAAACAGATAAAAACAACATCAATTTCCTCCTCATATTTTTCATATCAGATGTAGAAGCATGTACAGTTTTATTGCCATATAACTGCTGCTACTAAATAACATTTCAAGATACACATGTTGTAACTTTCAGATTTTGTTCTCATGGGAACAGTGAAAGATGTATCTATAAAAGCAAATCAAAGATTGTTTCTTTTAATGTTTTTGCTCTGTGCTAAAGTATGAGGCATAAACACTTAGAAAACAAGTAAGCTACATGGCCAGAATAAACACTAGATATATAATTATGTTGTCACTTTATAAAGTGGTAGTAGTAGCTGTGCAAATGATGTCTATATTCCTATGCCAAAATAAAGTCAAACAAAATAAGTAATCATTAAATTTTATTTATTTGTGTGTTTGTTTCATTTCTACATTGCAATCAAAAATAACAGTGCAATAAAACTACACAACCAATTGAAACATTAATAATATGCATAATTAAAATAAAAATGCAAAAAATATAAAATAATATCAATATCAATAAATAGATAAATAACATAACCAAATGTACAGTACAAATGGAACACAACCATTCAGTTGAAATCTAAAAACAGCAACAATTAACATGTTCACTAAATACTCTTCAAAAGACTTCTATTTTAAACAGCTTCTAGAACATTAAGAAAATGATGCAGCTCTTAATGCCAAAAGAAAGCTCTACAATAAGGCCAAAGCAGTAACTGACTTGGCTTCATTCCCTTACCTCATACAAATGGCATAATCAGAAACCAGAGTATACCAAATGGGCTGATTCAGTGAAGTGAAGGTGTTTCTTCAGGTAACAGAGCACTAAAAGAGTAAGGATTGTCTGAATTATTTCCTTCCACATTAATCCAAGTTCTGTTTCTAAATTAATCAATATAGTTATAGAAGAAGTCATAATGTGCTAGTGTAACACAACATAATGTGTTATTCTTCTATTTCTTGTAAGTTGGCAAAGTACATCAGCCTGTATGTACACTGATTTAATCACAGATCAGAATTCCATTAGAATTTAAACTGCATTACAATGCTTCTTCACTACATCGTTTAACCAATGGTTTTGTATACTTTGATTAAAATATTGCATACACAGAAGCCTCACACAGTTGTATAATTGTATTAAGATTTATTTTAATACCAATATAATTAATGTAAATGTGTGTAGTGTGTGTGTATATATATACACCCCCCCCCAACACAAACAGGTGTTTGTGTGATAATTCCACAAAATCACCAGAGGATAATGAAACTGTAATATGATGTAAATCCATTAAAAAAATTGATAGAATGGAACTAAATAGATTATAATGAAAGAAAGAAAGTAAAACATTAGTAATACAACCAAATAAAACATATTTTGGAAGAAAATTGCTTTAAATACACTGTGGTTTACCCTAAAACCAATAACATAGAATTATGAATGAAAAACACAATACATTTTATCCCAAAGGTGCTTTTTCAAGAGGCAACTGGACTTTCTGATTTATCTTTGAAGATATATTGCTTCCAATCCAAGAAGTTTCTTCAGCTCTTCTGAGATGGAGGCAGATTTAGTGATGGCAAACATTTTTTGGCACAGACATGTTTTGGAAACTAACAGAAAGAGGACAAAGGAACCTCATAAAGAGACTAAAGAGTTATGGAAAAATAGTTTTGGAAAAATAAAAATATGATTCTTTAATTTTTCTGACAAGTGATACAAGAATAACATTCTTTCTTTTTTTCTTTCTTTCACAAAGTGCTTATTTTTGAAGCTTTCTTTTTTTATACTGAAATACAGACATGTATTGAATATAATAGGCCTATACAGGACAGTTTAAATTTGCCTTGAAATTTGTGCTATGTGAACAATGCAATTTCTGCTACAAAGATGAAGAGATAATGGGATTTGCCTAAATCAGATATTTTATATTACTTTGCATAGCTTGATCATTTCTTGCAATAACCAGAAGAGGTTTCTGTGTATGTGTTGTGCATTTCAAAAGCTTCTTATACTGCTTATAGCAGTTGATGGCTTTAAAATCAACTTCAAGGCAATGCCTCACTGAAGTCTTTGTCCCAGGGAAGCACTCCTCCAAGAAGTGCACAATCCTAGAACAAAACCCACTAAAACTTTCCAAATGGCTTTAAGGAGGTCACAACTGTTTAAATAATTCTCCTCACGTAGCCTTGAACATCAGTAATGCAGTTGCTGACAATATTATTTTACCTTATATAGTTGGGCTGTATTTTTTATTTATTTTATTATGTGTGTACATAAGTATGTATAAATAATGAAATGAAATATGTATCTACTGCAGCATGATTTTCCAAACCTATAATTCAATATGAAGGAGCGTTTTATTTAACATTCATTTAAGAAAAGTATTCTGTTGAAATACTAGAGCTTGGCACCACTACTTTCAGGCAACTTTCCAGCTGACTACCAATAGAAATAATGCTCACATAACAGATGGCCACAACAGTAATAATAACATGTTCCGATATCTAATGTGTTTTGTTGAGGGCAGGACTTCTATACTCAATATTCAGAACTTAATATCCATCTTCAGCACTGGGAAAATCTATATATAATCACCACTGAAAGTAAAGACGAAACTCTAATAGCTGGGGAATAAAAGTTCGAATTTGGTTTTCCCATTTTCACAAATACTAATCGTATTTATTTTAGATTAGATTAACAGAGTTGGAAGGGACCTTGTAGGTCATCTAGTCCAACCCCCCGCCATAGCAGGAAACCTTACACCATTTCTGACAGATGGCAGTAGATGGGAGGTACGAACATTTGTTCTTACCTCCAACTATTCAGAGTCCATTCTTTTGGACCTTTTGACACATTTTTTTCTTAACAATAAGAAATGTTACCATCATCCCATATTATCTATGACTCAGCTTGTTTTGTTACTTTTTTAATACAACGTTGCTTTCTAGAACAAGTATACACCAAGTATAACAATTTCTGTTAAATCATCATCATTATCCCTTACCCCAGCCTGAACTTGAGTTGTTCTAAACTACCATTCATTAATAGTTCAAAATGAAATCACAGAGAATAAAATTATATGGAAATGAAGGTAATAGAATTGCAAAGTTATTAATTTAGTTTTTCATTTCACATGTTCTTTCATTGCTTGCATATCCACAGCTAAAATACACTTGTTCCTACCTCTTTGAATTGTGCAATATATTTTTTTCAACAAAATATCCATACAAAAACATGTCCACTAGGAGAAATGCACACAGGAACAAACAATTTTCTTTTATGTTTTTTTTTTTTCAATCACAAACTAGTAGAGAAATGGGCTAATTAGGAAAAAAAAGTAATTGATTTATAGTTACTATCCAAGAATCAATTTCTTATAGTAGTTAAGGCACCAGGCTAGCAATTAGAAAGCTATGAGTTCTAGTCCCATTTTAGGCACAAAACCAGCTGGGTGATCTTGGACCGGTCACTCCTTGTCAGCCTTAGGAAGTAAGCAATGGAAAACCATTTATGAAAACTTGCCATGAAAACTATAGGGATCCATCCAGGAAATTGCTAAGAATGAACATTGACTTGAAAACACCGCCTCCACCCCCCCACCCACCCCATGCAATTACTATTCAGGTTTTTCTTGGGAAAAAAAAACACTACACTATCATACCTAATAAAATGGGAATCCTGACTGAGAGATTAAATAAAGTTCATATGGAGACTTCCTTTAATTTAATTCAAAATAAGGAAGATTTTTTTCTCTCTCTAGCAAATTGGAGGTGGATAGGAATACAAAATTCAAATAGTTGGCCATCACTTTCTTCATATCAGTAAAGGGAAAGACAGTATTATGTCTTATATGCCCTGATTCCATTGCAGGGGAATGGAATCAATTGCTTATTCTTTGTCCATTAAGAAGGTATCCGTCAACCAAATATTGTATATAATTTAGGACAGTGGTCCACAACCTTTGTAGCTTGGCAGCCTGGCTGATGGGAAAGAGGGAAACTGGGCTGCATGAGTGGTGGGCCACCGTGCACATGCACAGCTTGACTTGCATGACTGGGGGCTGGCGCACATGTGTACAATTGCCCATAGGCCCACCGCTTGCTCAAGTTGAGCTGTGTGCAAATGCTCCAACCAGCCCGAGATTAGGGACCCCTGATATAGCATATTCAATTTTGCAATAGATGGAAAGAACTATGACACATAATTAATTAGATAAGGCTCAAACATATTCTGGAATATAATGGAATTCTTTAAAATAGAATTTGCAATGTGTTCTGTCTATGAGTTGTGTCTAGTTAGTAGCATCTAGGATCAGTAAAAGGCAAGATATTTCAGATGCTGTTCATGCTCACTGTAAAAAAAAATAACGAGGACCATGTTTAATTAATTTGAATGAGTGAGTAGCTCTTCATCTTGAGCAAGCTCTTTACAGTTGTGCTTCCTTTCCTTAAACATAATTAAGTATAAAATGTCAAGACTTATGTAGATAATCACATTGTAAAACCAATGATCTTGTGTGTATGAGTGTGTGTGAGAGAGGGAGAGAAAGACACTGACATTTTCTTAAGACTGTTTACAGCTGCAATAGAAAAAAAAATAAAATAAAATTATGAACAGAATATTAAGTGTAGCAGAATGAATGTTAAGATAAGATTGATTATCCAATAAGATGTTCCAAAGTGAAGCACTACTGACTTATGTGATTTAAAGAGAATTGCCAGTAAACCAGGAAGCTCAATTTCTAGCTGGAGATGAACCAGGATTAGGATCCATTAAGGTGGATACTAGTCCTGTTCTAAAACCAATTACAGGCATAAATGTGTAAGAAATGTAGCTGAATGCAATACAACCTGTTTTAAAAGTGGTATTTTAGTTCACCATAATCATGACGTCTTTAAGAAAATCTGCAACTTTTCTTAAATAATGGTTGTTTTCAGCATTTACAGAGTTTATAATGCCAATTGTCAGAACAATTTTCCTTTTAATGCAGTTTTCACAAGGCTATTATCAAGTATGACATTTTCCTGATGTGGCATTTTTAAGCATATATTTTCTTGTATTTCATGTTTGTTATTATAGCACACGTGGCAGAATTCTAATATTGTGATTGTCTATTTATAAGCCTTTAAGTTTTCAGTATGGGTGAGGGAAATGCTAAACCTTTCAGTACAAGTGTGAAGTTCTGCATTTTATGTAAATAGCACATAATTGCTCCACTCTCTGCTCAAGTTCCCTGAAATGGAACCAGCCATGCTTTGCATATAGCTAAATAGTGGTGAGTTCCGGCAAATATATGCAATGTTAAGTTAAATAGATAAAGAAAAATAAAAAAGGGTGTTGTGTGGCTTAGGGACATTTGTAGTTTTCATTTCATTTCATATCATATTTAGTGTGTAGGGGGAGGTTGCTTATAGGAAGATATAACTGTATGAGTAAACATTAACACACTAATGTTAACCTACTAACATACTCATTATACTAATCACTGGAAATGGTATCATAGACTCAACTAACGCAGTGAAAGGAAACCAGCTACTCTCTGGCTTTACAAAGAGGTTAAGTTGACAATGAAGGTAACCCCTTTCAACTACCTTGTCTGCTTTTCAGTGCTACATGAGATGCTGGTGATTCATTGATTAAGTGTCATCAAGTTAGTGTAGACTCTTAGCAACTAAAGAAACAGACTCCAAGATGATCTGTCTTCAAATTGGCCTTTTAGCTCTGTCAATGATGCATTCATTGCTGTTGTAAACAAGGCCATCAATGTCTTCTCCTTCCTTCTACTTTTCCCAGTTATATAGATTTCTCAAAGGAGCTGGGTACTTATATATTATGTGCAAAATGTGATAGCTTTGAGTCTAGCTGTTTCTATCTCAAATCAATATTTTTATTAGTATTATTTAATACATAATTTGTTCTCTTGGTTATCCATAGTATTCTCAGGAGTTTTCCCCACCAAAAAAATTGGGAAATGGTCAAAACTTCTTCTATTCAGCTTCTTGAAAGTCCAACTTTCTTTTCCATACATGACATAAGGAAAATAATTGCTTGCGCAATTATCACTTTTTTTGGGTATAGATACACCACTATATCTGAATATATTTTTCATTTCTATTTTATCAAGCATTAGTCTGCACGTTTCTTGACTGTTGCTTCATTTCTTGATTATTTTCAATCCTAAAAGGCAGAAGCTATTTATTACCTTAGTACCTTTAGTGTTAATTCTAAGGTTATTTATGTATCTGTTGTCACTAGTATTCTTTATACTTAAACTTAGTCCCATTTTTTTCTCATTCAACTTCTTGGATTTCGTTAGTAGAGATGTTCTGATCCAGACACAGACAGACACACACACACATACACACAGACAGACAGAGACACAGAGAGACAGAGACAGAGACAGACACACAAATATGCACAAACATGCTCATACACATATACACACAGTATATATACTACATACAGATTGAAAAATAAGGACAGAGTATATAACCTTATCTCACTACATTATAAATCAGGACCATCTGTTTCATCATATTCTTTCCAAACTGTTTGCTACTAATCTGTTTGCATGTCTTGCAAGAAAACAATGAGATGTTTTGATATTGTTATTTTTCTAAGCACATTCTACAGCTAGACATAATCAGTATGAATGAAGGCCTTCTGTAGTCAATAAAGATTTCCTTTTGGTATTTTTCTACCTTTTTCAATTATCCAGGTTGTATCAGCAATATCTTTCACCTTTTTTTAAAAAAAGAAAAAGATTGAACCTCTGGCACTTCACTTTCTCTGTAGTACTCTAATTTGCAGTGGATGATCCCAAGCATTATTTTGAAATGTTGTGAAATTAAGGAAGTTTTGTGATAGTTGCACAGCCTCTTAAAACCCCTTTATTTTGTATTAGTATATAGACCGAATTCTCCAGATTTATTGTGGCTTCTCCAGATTTGCTGGGGCAATTTATTTAGAGCTTTGTAGATTTTCTCTCTGTTCCTTGTCATGTTTTTAAAGATAACCCATCAGTTCCAATGGGTTATCCCACAATGGAATAAATTGACATGTTAATTTGATTTAATCTTCTAGTACTAGAACTTCCTATAAATAGAATTGTCTGAGACTATAAAAATGGGTTCAAAAGAAGAGATAGAAGAGGTAAGAATCAGGCTGTTTGGGATATGAATTTAAAATTAACAGGTTATAAGAATGAGACTGACAAAGATGGTATACAGGACTTAGACATGAAATTCACTGATCTTTTAATAGCTAAAAGGGACACACAAATAACAAACCAGAAGTGTTACTTGGATATATGGATTCAACTCAGAAGAGTGACTTGGACAATCTTCTCACTTTGAACTTACAAAAGAGAGGTGTTACATTTAAGGAATTTCAGGAAAAATAATAGTGAGAAAAAAGAAATGAGCTTTTGAGACATTATTTAAATTAAATAAACATTAATATTTTTAAAAGTAAAAAGGTTTATAAAGTTGGTTTATTTGACCAAGGTTAAAATGCATATGATTTTTTTCTGTCAGCTTTTACCGTTTTTTTTTTCTTGACTAGAACTGAATGCTGAGACCTTAAAGGTTTGTTTATACATAAGTATTAGAAGAATATATTTTTGGCTGATTTTTTTTAGAAAAAGTGATAAACTATGGTATTAAAACTGGAAAGAGATGAAGAGAAATTGATAAGAAATTAATTTGTGGGACATTGTTTGAAGGGAATAAAGATTTTTTTCAATACATTATTGTTTGTAGTAGCTCGTAATGCAATGTTCTTCAAGACAGTTAGAGTTTAGGCTTTAAAGATTTGTTTATAAATATGATATAAGACATGGGAAAAGGCTTTTATTGTACTTTTAGGGAAAATGATAAAGTACTGTGTAAAAGTAAAGTGAAAGAATATACAATTGATTTACTTGTTTAAAATTTGTTCATATTTATTATTGTTTGTTTGTGTATATACATTATTATACCAGTATTTTTTTAAAAGACTTTTGCTGATTAAGATTGAATGATGAAGCTTTATTATTTGTTAAATAAAATGAGGGATGAAGTGATTTTTGATTGAAATATTAGAAAACATGTTGTTTCTGATCGTGTTTGTACTCGTCTTGATGAAAGGGAACATCATTCCTTTGTATTTTTTCTTTATTTTTTCTTCCATTTTTCCCTTAAAAAAAAAAGATGTGAGTTACTTGCTATGGGGAATGTTTAGCTTATTATAATGCTGAAATTTTGAAAAGAATGAATAAATAGAAAACATAATAAAGAACTCCAGTAGAAGCAAACAATTCCAAAAGGGAAAATTGAATCAAGGACATCATTTTTTCATAGTAGTTCTTGACTTGACTTCCTCTCCCTCCCTCCCTCCCTCCCTCCC
>JANHFL010007090.1:5765-20392 GCA_032468155.1 Oxyrhabdium leporinum | reverse complement strand
TCCTTGTTTCTCTTTTGAAATTAGTTGGTGCTACATTTTTCTTTAAAAAAGATAATTCAATCTGATCTAACGATGAGCCAAAAATCCCTTTCCAATTTAAAATATTAGACGGGAAGGCCTTTTGATTTTAGCATGATATCATATTCCAAGTGAGATAGAAATAATAATGTGGAATGCATGAAACTAAATTTTGAGGCTCAAAATGAAATGAAACAGTGACATCCAGGACAATGGAACACAACTGGGAAGGATTTGATAGGCAACTTATATTTTTGGAAATTCTGCTGAGCGGATATTTGTATAAATCTCCAAGTAATTCCTAGATTAATTTCATAGTGAAACATGCATCTAGTCCAAATATCCAGATTCCGAATATATGGCAGCTTTTCTATTCAAATAGACCACTATTATGTATAATTCTGCTATTCCTGATTCCAAACTCAGTGGAGAAAGAGCCCACTGTGGCACAATGTTATAACATCATTTACTATACAAGATCACAAGGTTGAAATGTGAACTCAATTAAAAATCCATATGAATTTCATGGACTTAAGTATTCCACTAGTTGTGATATACACGTTATTGTGAATTCCCACAGTGCTACAGATACAAATAACCATGAGTTTTATTAGGCAATCAGGACCCATGCCTTTTATAGGACTGTGAAAATTATTAAATATCATATTCTCATTATTATTCTGTGTTTTCAGCAGTACTCTTTGTTTGTAAAATGATTGTTTGAGATCCTTCTTTTGTGTGCTTTTAAAGTCAGACTAACATATATTAATTTATATCAACAAGGCTTACAGGATTTTTTAATATTTTTAATCAATTAAAATCAGGGATATATTTGTGAAATATGTTTTACTACTTATCAACATTTTATTATCAAAAATCTTGAATTAGCAAAGAGACTGTGGTATTTTCTTACCAAATTGCTGTTTAAGGCAATATATTTTATTGACTTTTTAAAATATGATAATTTACTAATTTAACTATTATATAGTTTGGGCATTGTTGTGAACTTGCAGCTACTACTACTACTACTTTGCATAGGTCCATCTTATGCACTAGTTATCACTTTCATTGACAGAGAGGCCTTTCACACTGTCACTCATACTAGTCAAGATTGGACTACTGATAAATATTCTATACAGAGCTGAACTGAAGACCAACTGGAAGCCACAGCTAATTCAAAATACAATAGTAGTGCATAGTAGTGAGCACTTCTCATTATAACCATGTCTCATTGCTGCTTCACAAACTGCCTTGCTGACCACTCAGCTTCTGGGTAGTTTAAAACTGGTGCTCATCACCTATAAAGCCCTTCATGGCATATGGCTTGGTTACTTGAGGGAAAGCTTGTGTCCAATTCTTTCTGCCTGACCAGTATATTCAGGCAGACAGGATCTCTTCAATTCAGACTTTCCAAGTCCCTTTAGTTAAACATTGTCATCTTGTGTAGCCAAGGAAGAACACCTCATCTGTTGCAGCACATGCTCTCTGGAACAAAATCATCCCATAATACAGATGGCATCCATTCTTGAAATGGTCTCTAGGTTCTTCAATTCCCGCTCTATTGCCAGAGCTGTGATTATAAGGTCTCTGGAACAGTGTTGGATTATTATTTTTTTAATGTGATCTGGTTTTGTCTGGATGGACACACTTTCATTTCTAAATTACATATTCTTTTAAAAATTGTCAGTTGCCCAGTCTTTTTGGTGTCAGGTGTCAAAATCCCAATAAATAAATAAGGGATTTAGAAATATATTTAAATACAGCTGATGAAGCTACCAAGCATTTGGCAAAAAGAGAACATGTCCTCCTTTTTGTTTTCACATACTCTTTCTGACAGTCATAGATTTAAAATCAAATATTGTCCAGTTTTTTTAGTGTCTTGGTTTTGTTTTGGATTCTTTTTACATTACTTATTCAAACTTCTGCACGCTGTGACCTTGTAAATTGCCTGTTTCTTTTCTTCCCTCTATCTGTCAATAGACTCAATAGCCCTAGATTTACATTATTTATTTGCTGATTCCAGCGGTCAGCTTTAATCCAACCTCTTCAAATCTATGATCATTGTAATCTGTAGATCACATGACTCATCATATATTTCTACAGTGAAATTTCTCTTGAAAAATGAAGATTTCTTGGAAAAATACAATTGAAAAAATAGTCTTTCTAGTTTTTCAGATTGTACCTCAACTTCCTGATACTGTCAATAGTCTAATGCAGAGCATGTATTTTCACCAAGTTTTGTCTTTCTTCAGCAAAGATCTGAAAGGGTTGGACTGTTTCACTCTCTAAAAGTATTTGTGATGTGTTTCAACTTTACTCCTGATGTGTGCATCTCAAACTATATTTTAACATGTAACATAACAGTACTGAAATTTAAATGTGCTGAAGAGCTTGATAGCTGTTTGATTTGAATTGCTACTTATACTGCATTTTACTAAGGTTGAATTATAATGAAACAACTCTATATATTGGCATAGCTTGCTTTTTATTATGAGAAATCGGTATCTGATGTGCATATGCAGGTATTTGGAATAGTTTAAAAAACACCATCTATTTTGTAACAAAATGTACATCACTTCAACCTGCTCACATTTATTTCAGATTGATAGCTGCAGGAAGATGGACTGCCATTGTCCTTATTTGTAGAGAGTTGAGTCAAGTTTTTAATTATAACCTAGTTTAGGTTAGGAGATATTATTGTGGTAACTTATGCACTTTGATATCATACATCTGGTGCTATTCGACAGTGCACATACACAATCTTCTTTTAAGATAGATTTAAGATAAGAAAGCATGCTGTCCAAGCAAAGAAATGGAAAAGCTTTTCTTGATGGATCCCTGGTAATATTAACCTGACATTGGGAATCACTTCCATGTTTTTATAATGGTGGATTTAATATTAAAATTTGGATGACTATACTGCAGAAGCATTGGCAACCCTTTCAGAAAGCCCACCTCTAACATTTTCTCTGTTCCATGAGGCAAGTTCCCTCAAAGAGGATAGTGGATGTATTTACAGGATATCCAACAAAAGTCTTTGAAAGCTGCTGGAGATGATATTATCTGCAGTGGCATATAAGATGAATAGTTCCCAGTGGGTTCCTATCCTAAGTAGAGGTTTCTAGTTTGACTACTCTTTTCTCAGAAATAGATAAAACATGTGCTGTACTTCCCTGTTGGAAACCCAGTCTTCAAAAGGGGAAACTGGCAGGAACCTGCCAATTACTATCTAATTAGCGTGCTAGATATCTTGCTTGAGCTTTACCCCAAACTTGTTTAATAAATTAGAAAACTGAGAGGGGAAAAAAACATTTTTTTTTCTACCCACAACAGTCAAACTTGAAAAATAACATAGCACAATAGATGAATACTTCACTCTGAAGGTTGTCGTTCAGAAATGTAGCAATGAATATAGAAAACAACACCATTTCATTCATTAATCTCACCTCTGTTCTTGATTTATTTGACAGACCTTGAACATGGAGGAAACTTACAAGGATGCACATTGATAGCCTTTTTAAAATTAATAATTGGGATATTACACAAAAAGTAAGACTGAGTCCCCAAGGGTCTCTGTCACATCCTTCCTGTTGGAGAGAGAAATCAAACAGGGTTCCTGGTTTGGTATTATATGATGTCATAACAGCCATGAAGTCACAAAGCTTCTTCTCCCCCTCACTCACAGTTAACCCCCACCACAGGCCACATAAAGATAGGACTATATATAAAAGCCCCATGTTCAGTCCCAGGTATAATGACATAAGACTGAAAAAGAGTAGAGTTCTTGCCAGTTCATGCTGGAAATATCAAGCAAGGTAAATCAATAATCTGATTTAACATAAGAGTATTCCTGTGTTCTTGATATTCTTCCATAAAGTTAAAATATTATTGGCTGTACACTCAGCAGCTCCTTTTATTCAGTATTGTCAAAACATGGACTTTACATCTGTATTCACCTCTCTTAGTATAGCTTTCAGTATGCTTTATTACCAATGACATTTCGGAATTGCGACAATTGCTTACTTATTATTTCTGAGCTTGTGCATTAAAATGAAAGTAAGTGGATATTCATTGCAGACAAAATTAAATAGGAAACACTGGTAAGGGAAAATATACTTAGCAGTTATCTATAAACAGTCTTCACCATTTAACACAGTCCAGAAACTAGTATTAAGACAATGGTTTGATACCTTTGTTCAGTCTTGCATATTTTTCCAGGAAAGTGTTAACAAGCAACTGTGAGCTGATCTTATAAATTGTGTGCCACACTTGACTGCATTTTATTATCTAATCATGGTCCTGTTGTCACAGAGTTCCATGCACATTTATTCAGAGAATACTCAAAGGACACATCAAGTTCTGCTGAGCTAGTTCATAAAATTGGTCACTAGAGATGAAGGACAAGAAATGAGAGATGTAATGCCAATTCAATTAAATAATTTTCATGATTTAATTACAAAAACATAATAATCAATGGCCAAAGAGTAGTCCTCCTCTTCTCCCTCCTTCTTTCATCATCTCAGTGAACATGAACTTTTTTCCTCACTGAAATTACTATATTTTGTATAGAATGGAATATTTTTATCACATCTTCATGATTCTGGTTTGAAATGCGGGGAATTCTTGATAGTAAATTGAATCCCTATGCCAAGAGGCCAGGCTGGTGGATTTCTAAATTAAAAGTTGGGTATAGCCCCTGAGAGGAATGGGGAGAATTTCATAACATTCTGAAGTAATGTTGGCTATTTAGGGTATTGCTGAAACACAGTCAAAACTGAACAATTTTTCAGTATAAGAGTAAGGGTAAGAGAAATATCTTATCGATAGGCTGGAGTCATGAGACAGATTCCAGATACTGGGGTACATTTCATTTAAAACTTTGGTTTCTAAAAGTAACATCTCTGAGAAAAACCCACAAAAAGTAAAAGGATGGGCTTCAGGACTCTTACATGTATTAATTTATTTGGGTAAACAAAAAGAAGTTACAATCGCAGTAATATAGTTACAGAGATTGGTTTTGTTTTAAAAGTTCAAATGATGAGATTTCATCAGCTTGGATGCTAACTTCCTGACAACTTAATTAGCATAATTTAAATAACATCATACAATTTAAGGAAAGCATAAACCAGGGGAAAAATACATTACACTGTGGCATTAATCTCATTAGGCTAAACTAGATGTAAGAAAGAAAAGAGATTTAACTTTATCATAAGGTATCTCTGTACAAACAAGAAGTCTTGCTAATACATGGGCAAATAGATAAAAATGCATTATGTTCCCTTTTTGTTGGGTTTCCAGTTAGCCAACAGTCTTTAAATTTCCTTCATTGAAGAACTAGTTATGGGTGATCCTGCTTAGTTATAATTAGGACAATGTAGTACTTACAAAAAATTCAAACAGTGAACCACATTAAATAAAATATTAAATCATAAAGGCAAACACATTCAAATCATAGTGACAGCCTCTGTTAAAATTCAAATAATCTTTCCTATAGTTGAAATGCTATTCCCAAAAGTTGAGCTTTCAGTTATGATTTGTACTGGGCAAGATCTTCCACAAGAAATATTTTTCACTAGCAAATTATTCTAGAAAAAACAGTTTCCAATTTAGTTGAATCTATAGAGAAGTCCTTCTGTTCATTCTATCAGTGCTTCATGCAATAATTGACAGTTAAATAGGAAATAAATGCTGTTTTCTAGTAAAAATACTCATAACCTGATATTTATTCCTGTGTGACTTTGCAATATAGCTACCAGACTAAATCAGTATTATGTCTATATCATATCTTTAGTTCAGATTTCCCAATTCCTAATAGTTAAATGGAAATTGTAACCGACTCACAATACTGTGCAAATAAAAACTAAGGAAAGAGATAAGCAATTTTGCATTTAAAAAAATCTCTAATGAGAATTTGTTTCTGGACTCTCTTTCAGAGAGAAGAAAATTTTAGTGAAATTCTGTTGAATGTAGTAAAATGTTACTACATTTACGCAGTTACAAACACACCCAGGTTGTATGTTTCAGTAGCTATATGAAAATCTGTTTGTGTATTACTTATTTAGCTATGCCACAATCTGCACTCTCCCTGGTATTAGATGTATCAAAAAGGAAACATTTATTTGAACTCCTACTATTGAGGATGTTTTTCAGATAGGATAAAATGGGCAAGAGTAAGTAACTCCAAAACAAGGGAAGATTTCCATTTCCAGTATAAATTCTAAGATAAGTTTTAATCATCCTAAGAATAAGTTATTTTTTTCCCTTAAAAACTGCTACCTTATGGGAGCTAGATAATGTGACATTTCTGTGGCAGCCCCTCCCCTATAGAATACCCTTCCCTCTGAAGTTCACCAGGCCTCTACCTCCTAGTTTTCTGAAAAGCACTGAAGACCTGGTCCCCCCCCCCCCCCGGGTGCTGGGACAGGATGAGGTAACTGCATGTCAGAACCTTGACTCGGTGCCATGTTTTTGTTTTGAATGCTTAGTGTTCAAATAATTTTTATATGAGTTTTATGTTGTTTAATTCTTGATTGGGAACCTCCAATGGTATAAATGGGCAGTTATATTTATTTGTTTGTTTGTTTGTATCCCACTTGTATTGTTTTACAAATAACTCAAGGCAGAAAACATATCCAGTACATCTTCCTCCTCCTGCTTTCCCCACAACAACTATAACACATAAATGTTTAAATGAGAATGAATGAATGAATGAATGAATGAATGAATGAATGAATGAATGAATGAATGAATGAATGAATGAAAATCTTCATGGATGTGGACAGATGTATTTCTCTGTTTAATGTTTTCTATTTAAAAACAAAACAAAAACAAAAGGGACATATTACACCAGATTACTTCCCAAAATCTTTCATTCATTACTGAAACCTTTTACCCAATACAGATAAAACACTTGAAGTCAATTTAAATGAATCCCTGTTGTGATCGGGTAACAGGTTCATATGTTGTTAACTCAAGAAATATCACTTTTACCCAATCTCAGATAATTTACCCAGATTTGGGGGATACTGACTTAAATCCACTCCTCATTTACTAACTGAAATCTGTTCCTTAAATCAGATGTGAAATGGTCACTAAGCAAACAGTCACTGTGAGTGAGTGAGAGAGACAGAAAGACTGTGAAGATCACTGGTTGTGATTGTCTCACTTACCTAAAGTTCTCTTCTAGAGTGTCTTATGCCATCCCATTTTTTTTTCCATTTTATTTGCCGTCTTGCTGGGCAGACAGATTGCGTTAAACAAATTGTCTCTTCTGTTTTTCTCCATACCTCCCTAAAAAGAACTAATTGCAAATGGTTTAAGCTCAGCTCTGTGACCTTAAGTAATTGATTAGAACCTTCTGGCCAGATTGGACTGATGTCTGAAACTTACTAAACATTCATCACATTCACGATGAAGATACGATAGAATTTATCTATGAAGAGGGAGGTGACATGATGAACTATAGTAACATAGCAGGTTGTGAGGAAAGAGGGAGCACATTTCAAGGAAGAGGGCAAGAGAAGAGACAGCACAGTCTGAAGCTGGATCATAGGGAGAGGAAGAGATTTGGGATATTCACCCTCTAGAATCTCCCAGGGTATATCCATTAGATTAAGGTGGTACAGGTTTAGTCTGGCAAGATTCTCCTTATATGGTGTATGCAAGTAAAGAACTGAACTTTGTCTGGATTGTTTCATGTAGTTCTTGTGCTAGGCCTGGCAGAAGGCTTTTGTTCTTAGGTATATGAAATTTGACTGTAAGTAAACATTGCTAAAAAGATAGCAATAGCGCTTAGACTTATATACCACTTCACAGTGCTTTACAGCCCTCTCTAAGCGGTTTACAGAGTCAACATATTGCCTCCAACAATTTGGATCACCATTTTACCCACCTCGGAAGGATGGAAGGCTGAGTCAAACTGCAGGCAGCAGGTAGCCGGCAGAAGTAGCCTGCAGTACTGCACTCTAACCACTGAGCCACTGTAGCTCATGATGATAAACAAGATGATTTTTTAAAAATAATACTACTGTCATATTTATGTATGATCGCTAAATGAGGAAACTGCTAAACAGAGAGTGACTGCATCTCTCAATTGACAGCTTTCTTAGATCACTAGAAATAGAGACAGAAGAATTTATAATTGGGTAACTTATCACATTGCAGAAGATAATTTGTATTAGATTTACATTTATAAATTAAATTTAAATGAAGCTGCAATTTGTTGGGTTTTAGTTTAGTTTATTTCCTATTGATTGGGATATTTTAGCTTCAAGGCTATCTT
This sequence comes from Oxyrhabdium leporinum, assembly GCA_032468155.1. Classification (NCBI taxonomy): domain Eukaryota; kingdom Metazoa; phylum Chordata; class Lepidosauria; order Squamata; family Cyclocoridae; genus Oxyrhabdium; species Oxyrhabdium leporinum. The sequence goes on along the minus strand of JANHFL010007090.1, from coordinate 12,093 downwards.
GTTCAACCAAGGGGATAAGAGGATTTTATGCTTCTAGAAACTGAAGATGATGAATCAGCCTAAGAATTTTTTTACAAATAGTTTCCCACAAACTTGTGAGGAGCAACAATTTCCCTGCTTGATCCAGAACAGAGAGACCCGGTTTCAAAGTTTTCTCAGCCACAGCGGTTCATGGACTGGTCATTGTTTCTCAGACTAAATCACCTCCAAATGACATTGTGGCAATAAAATAGCTGAAAATGAGGATATATATAATATCTAACACACTAACATTTTCCTTTCCTTTCAATCCCCGTCTCTCTTCCTTTCTGAATATAGCAGGTTGTGCTTTGGTTCGGTCTGGAAGAGATTAATAATGGCCACTTCAGATTGCTATTTGCTTTCAAGTGGAAAATGAATTCAGTTTTCTCTTTTTCTTGGTGGGGAAAGGTGTATGATACAAAGAGGCAGCCAATTTTCACTAAATTCCAAACCAGCTATTTTGCCAGCATATTGTGCCACTTCAGCTACTATTACCTGCAGAAAAGTCTCAGTGTAGGTACTATATCATTAAGGGTCATGGTTTCACTTTATATAGAATGTAAATATTCATGATGTTCTTTTTGTCATTCATGGTTTGATCATGCATATTCATGATTACACACGACTAATTTGTGAATATTCATGCATTCCTAGTGATGAAATGAGGAAACATTAATACATAATTCATACAAACAAAATATAGAAGCTATTTTTAAAAATGGTTACATCTAATAACGTGTGCAGTTACTGTTTTTCCAAGGCATCTTTCTTGTTTTCCAGCTTACCAGTAGAATATTATGTCCCAGTTGTTGTTGTTTTTTGTTATTTATTTTAAAAACCCCAAATGTTTCATATTCAATAACAGAATTCTTACAGAAACATAGGCGAGAGCCAGTTTGGTCTAGTGGTTAAGGTACCAGGCTTGAAGCAAGAGACTGTTAGCTTAAGTCTTGCTCTAGACCTGAAAGTCAGCTTGGTGACTGTGTTAACCCAAGTCAACTCACAGTGTTGTTGTGGAGAAAATAGGAGGAGGAAAGTGTGTCAGATATTTTTGCCACCTTGAGTTATTTCTAAAAATAATAAAGGTGTGTAATAAATAAATAAATAACATCTAAACACTTCATTTTATTACAACAACCAGAGCATAAATTCATATGATTTTTTAAAAAATGTCCTTGTAGCCATTTAGTGCTTGCCCAGATTTTTTCAGTCTGATGACTCTAATCTGGGGGTCATTCTTTCTATCTCTCTTTCCTTAACAATTAAACAAGATGCAGACTCTCATGGATCTAAACTTTTCAATACATATATATTGTACTTCATCTATCCTATGTCATTAATCTAGAAGTTTGATCTGGCTAAGTTAAACCTATTTTCAATAGATATATCAATTACTGAATTGAAAGTATTGTTCTAATTTTTTAAAACATGTAAAACCAGAATTAGTGATTTGTTCAGTGCTGTCATCATTATCTAGCAAGGAATGTGCAAAACTTCTCCATATTGCTATTCTTTATGATTTGTTTTAAATCATCCAGCACTAAATAAATATGTCAAAACAACTTCTTCATTATCCTGCAAAGAACACTTTGACCTCTTCCTCAATATCAGGTTGATTGATTTAGGGCTGAAAATTGATTCAGTGGAATTGATTTAGAGCTGAAAATTGATTCAGTGGAATTGATTTAGAGCTGAAAATTGATTCAGTGGAAAGCTTCTACTTTACTGAGTGTCACAGAAGAAATCCACATTTCAATAAAAAAAATAGAGCAGAAAAAAGTAATTGCTTGGGGTTAGGGTTCGTTTGTGTTTATTACTGGAAGGATAGCTAAGCATAAAAAGAAAAAGTAATAAAGTCTATGACAGGCATTCAAAAGGGATAGTTTGCATTCTGTATTAGTGTGTATAAAGAACTTATTTTTAAATTATAAAAGCAGTTATGTTTTCTTACAAGGACTGTGTAGCTGCTTCAAGTGTCAAAAACAATAATGTAACAAAAAACTTTTGTCCAGTGTTTTTAAAAATAGCATAGTTAAATAGCACAATTCTTTCCCTACCACTACCACATACACTCATATGACATTATGTAGCTCTAAACAAGATGACTATTTTCAGATGTATAAAATGAATTATTGTCTCTCATTAACTGAATACATTGTAAAGTGCCTTGGCTCAGGTATACTTACTTCCTCCTTTCTCTTCCTTTGTGATGAGAATTCAAGAATGAGAACTCAGGTTCAGTCCAGTGTTGCTTTGTTTCCACATCATAATCATGATTGACCACACTTCCTGCTTCAGATACTACAACAAGCTTTAATTAATTAAAATGAAAATTATTTCCTCCTTGAAACAAGTGAGTACAGTGTGTGAGTCTGACGTCTGCTGTGTTTGTTCTTATAACCGAGTAGTTTATCTGCACATAGTGAAACCAGTATTGAATTGATATCAATTGTCAATAACATAAGTCAAGTTGTTCTTATGGCGCCAGGCTAGAAACTGGGAGAGTGCAAATTCTAGTTCTATCTTAAGCTTTATTTAGACTTCTGCATCACTGCATGATAGGGAATATATGTGTCTGTTGTGCGGAGATGGTTGCATAGTGTTGCATTTATACTTCATTTGTGAGACTCTCCTCAAGCTGCTCCATTTTATCATTCAAATGTGCCTTGCCTTCCACCCACTTCCCAACAGAAAGATGGATCAACCAATCAGCATGTGGATGCCCATTTCCACACAATGCGTAGCTGAGATTTGGGAGGTGTGTGCATCAGCCCGTCTGCAACCATCTGCAATCTATGCTTACCTATCAACCCCTTTGCAGCATATGTGTTAATCAACACCTAAGCACAGTTGTGGATAAGTCTAAATCAAGCTTAAGTCACAAACTCACCTTTGGGTGAGTTACTATTTCCCAGCCCTAGAAAGAAGTCAGTCTCAAATTATGACTGATTTTTTCCCCCAATAAATTTGCAGAGACTTGTTCAGGCTGTTGCCAGGAGTCAAAACTGTTTCAAATGCACCTGCCCCAACAATATGGATTATTGTTTTTTTCAATTGTTGGTTGTCTTGAAGTAACAAGTTTGTCTTTTACTTGAATTCCTGTTTAAACCCGACCTTCTTATTTTTCACTTGCATTTATGGTATCTGTGGGATTTATAAAATACACTGAGATGAAAATGCACTTTACTCTAAACACTATGCCACTTCAGTTCAACATCCTAACATTTTTAACTGATTCTGATAGAAAGATTAAAGGCCCTAAGGTATAAACAGAAGAAGGAGAAGAAAAAATATTACCTTCACCTTTTCCCCTAAGAGAAAAGCTCAATTGCTAATTATTCTGTCTTCTCTCATTCTCTCTCTCCCCCCTCTCTCCATCTCCGTCTCCCTTACTCACACAAGCACATGAACACATGCATTTTAGTAGCATTTTGTTCAGTGTTAAGCCTTTGTCATTTTACATTATTGTCTTTAAGAAATATCTCATTTGTATGAAATTTTCTTCAAATTCAGTCAGTCTATATTTAACATGCCTGCATCTTAGTTGATATATATACAGTGTGACTAGGTGAGACAACCCAGAAGCAAATACAGTACACAGGTTTGTATTTACAAATAGTGGTTTTTATCCCTAAAAGCATATATACATACAAGTACTTTTATATAGGCCTTGATATACAGGAACAAGCAGTAACCGGTTTCAGCACTGAAGCATACACTGAGAGAGAAGAAAGAAAAAACTTGCCCCACAAGGTCTGTTTTATATTACAGTCTCTTAAAGTGGTAGCAGTCCAATAACCCTGCTGACTCATTGCTACTGTTGCATCAGCATTATACCATTATAGTATTACAGCATTACAACCTTACAGCAGCTGGTCAGCTGTTAAATTAGCATTACCCTGACATATATAGTATATTCTGTTATCCAGACTTATTGTAACAGCATTTCAACAAATTAGTATTTTGAGAAGAGATTTTCTATTTGGATTTATACTGAAGAAGACTTGCATAATGATGCATAGTGCATGTTTGGCTACCAGAACATGGTTAATATTTATTATCCTTTGACTGCTATTCTAATCCTTGTTCTCCAAGTGTGAATCCTTATGTAATTAAATATGTTGTACAATATACATTGCACCATTGCAATATAAAATAGAGATGTCAAGAGACTCCAGAAGGTCTCAGATTCCCCCATCCTTGAACATCCCACTGGGCAGCATGTTTTTTTCCTATTAATGCAGTATATTCATAGGGTTATAGTGAGTTCGTTCATTCATTTCTTACAATTAATAATTTAAGTTAAATTCATTTATTTTCCTCTTTAATACATTTTTAAAAAGTATAACACTAAAGAAAAAGGTCAGATGTCACATGTTAACTAGTCCAGGTAATCATTCTTATCCAGACAAAATATGAGCCACCGGGAGTTTGCTTCCTGTTGGCTTCTCACCAAATTTACTCCATTCTCAACCACTCAACCCCCTCAATTTTAGCCAACTCCCTCCTCCTTTGTGATGTAGGTGGCATGTTCAACCAATGGCAGTGTAGAGAGTAAGGAAGATGACCTGGATGGAAACATGCAAAAACTGTTACCTAGGCAACACATCTAATTTTGAATGGAGACAAGACAGATGCATCCCACTGGCCAATAAATTAAAATTCACTGGTTGTAAAAGGGTGAAGGGAAGAGGATTTAAAGTAAAAAGGTTAAGTAAAAAGGTTTAATCAATTCTAGATCAAATCTGGCAGCTCTTAGTAGCCAGGCATGTCCTTTTTTAAAGGCATTGTTCTATAATTCATAACCAGAAATTATTATAGAACATTTTGTGGAATTGTAGTGTAGATTTCCATGATCCATGATTCCTTGGATATATATATTAAATAGCACAAAATGAATTTAAATCTTTGACTCTATTTTTAACCCCATTCTTTTCTGTCTAATAATTGTTTATAAAATAGACCATCATTGCATTGCTCCTTATGTTTATATCCTGTCTTTCACCAGGTGGGAAGAAATAAACTTTCTGTGACAGGGAGCAATATTTCTATGTATGCATTACAGTTTGAGGGTCATGGGGGTGGACAATAAAGGGAGATTACTTGTGGTGTTTCCAAGAAAAGAAGACTTAACCATTAAAATGGTTGCACTGGCCATATAATAGTTTGGTAAATCCAATTTGCTAAATTATTTTTTTTTATCAAATACAAGGGGAAATCTCACCATTAAAAATTTGAAAGTACTCAAGGTACACAGAGTAGTTCCTGATAGGCCACATTATGATTTGACAGCTTCCCCCCCGCCTTTCACTCTTACTACAACTCTGTGAGGTACATTAAACTGAAAGATAGCTAAGTAGGATTTGAACTTAGTTTTCTCCAGTCCCAGGCCCATCTGATGAAGTGAATTCCAATCCACACATGTGTATCCTTTCAAAGTGTGTCCAACTTCAATATGTTACATAGGACTATGTAGTGTAGCCAATGAGCTCCAACAAAATAGAAACAAAATGTCATTTTACCATGTTACTTTACTATGCTTGGTACCATATTTATATTTTAGTATACTAACTGTTGATTTTATTGAATTCCTATTTTCTAAGCTCAATTAAAATGAATGGGCAAGTATTATTTTTCCAGGTAGTGCAGTAGAGTGAACACAGTTAAATCTAGGTGAGGAAACAGATTCCCTTGGACACATGTCTACCTATTCTGTTGCAGAAAAAGACCTGGTGGATCACCATACTGAAGAAAAACAAGTTGCTTGTTATCCTTGGATAAATTCCAGAAGGCAATTAATAGGCATATTGAATTGTGCCCTACTCATCTATTTATTTATCAACTTTATAATTGAGGGCTCAAGGGGTGGAATAGGATGAAGAAAATGTTTGATATAATTTCTCCATCATATGCACTCTCACAAACAACAAAACATGCTATACATAAATTTTAAGTTATATGTGCCAATGCAGGCAAGCAAATTGACTGCATTGTTCCCTGAAGCTAAAATAGTCAAAAGGAATTTCTCTTCTTAGTGCAGGCCTACATTTAAGAAGTTGATCAGGATTCAGTATGCAGTTTCTTAATAAGCATGAATAACCCAATAATTATACAGTGTTGCATTCAAATGATCAGGCAGATTACACAAGGAGTTTCAGTTGTGGAAAAGCACCCCGAAAAGATGTCTGAGCTCCCTTTTTATTTAGCACCGCTTGCTCATCGAAGTTGCTGATAGGGTACCAAAAACTCATCTGATCTTACTTGTACATAAACAATTGGTTAACATATGTTTGGGTGTGCTCGTGAT
>JANHFL010007089.1:44343-63886 GCA_032468155.1 Oxyrhabdium leporinum | reverse complement strand
AACTTCTATCTACATTCCAGCAGAGAAAAGTTCCCTGGGGATGGGCTCCAGCACGAGTCTGAAAGCTCAGAAGACTAAACCGCTAGTCCCACTGACCGACCCAGATTGGATCCTGAAACATTATCCTGGGACATGTATATGTGATTTTTTTTATCCCACCTTTATAATTTATTATACTCAAGGTGGTGAACTTACTCCTTCCTCCTCCCATTTTCCCCACAACCCTGTCAGAGAAATTGTGCGGTCCAAAGAAATCCAGCCAGCATTCATACTGAAGATCACAAGAATATAGTAGATTAAAGACCCAGCAAGAATTACCTGGTGAAGAACAGAACATAGCATTTAATTTTTTTAATTAATTTTAAATAAGAATAAACTCAGTGGCACAAGGAAGCCTGAAAGGAGGTATTAAACTGGCACCATATTGCCCATTCCCCAGTTTAGTATATGCCAAGGGAGTATCATGAGACAAGGAGCAAGTGAGTCTGTATTAGTCAAACTATTCAATGAATGATGCATCCATGGAAATACTGAAGATGAGTCCTTGACATGACAGGCAATAAAAGGGGCAGTGAAATGCAAGAATGTAAATTTGACTGACTATAAAATACCTAGTAAGTTCTACGGACCTAATTCATATTCAGTACACTAATATATTTGAATACATCCCTATCCTAGGTTAAAATGCGTAGTATTTAGAGCCCATCCACAAAGAAACAAAATGCAAGACTAAAAAGGTTGTTTTGTCTAAACAGTAGGATTAATTCACCCACCTTTCCGTTTGCTAACCAGCGCTATTCAGAATGAAGCAAAGAAGATGCAAATGTAGCAGGATGAAGGGAAAGAAGCAGGAGACAAAGAAATAAAACACAAAGGATTTTAATCAGCACCTCACAAATGCATGCCAAACACTAATGCATCTTACATAGAGAACCAATGATTAATGTGAGGACAACAAGTAATGAAGAATGCTGAAAACATTTATTATGAAAACATGGCAACTTACTTCACATTTTTAGCAGGTGGGAATTTATAGGTTTGCTCACAAGTGTCTGAATGCAGAGAAGTCTGATACTGTTGTAAGCTGCCATGATTCAGCAGCATACAAATTGAAGAAACAAAGAATAATTGGTTTTCATGACCTATGTGTTCACAAATGATTTGTTACATGCCTATGCAGAAGTTTAAATTCTTTTTAAAATGTCAAGAAATAAATGCAATGATTCACATGGTCATAAGGACAGCAGGTTATTACTATACTCTTGGGTTGACCCTATGTGCTAGTGCAAAAAATCAAAACTGTAACTGAGGCTTATGCAGTATTTCAATCATACTTTTACCTTATCTTCCTTTCTCTGCTTCACTCGAGTCAGCTATAACATGAGGTACTTTCTACTGATAAGATACTATACACATTGGATTGTTCCAAGGCTTCCACACATCTTCTATGGAACACTTGGAACAACCCAAATGGTTTGCTTCCAACCCCTCAAGGAACCCCAAGACTATAACTCCTAGCCAGTATGAAGTAATGTCTCAGACAGACTCATCCCAGCAAACTTCCTTGGGATACATGGGGAGTTTTTGCCAACACTAGAGCATCATATGCTACTGACCTCTCACATGGGGAGAGGAGGTTTTTAACCCAATTGCATATTTTAAGAATTACAAACGAAGCCCCGAACATATAAAGCTATAATGATCTTTACTGGCCATTTATACAAGAACTGCAAGAGTTAAGTGGCTTTTAGCTAAGCTGCATATTTTATGCAAGGGATAGCAGCCTTGTGCCCAATTTCTATCTCCAATCTACAGTGTTTGGCAGAGCACATGTCCCCAATCTTAGGTTTATATAATAGTCTTTTTATATTTCCATTTCAAAAGAAGAAACAAGTTTCAAAACATAGCTTGCGTTGCTAAACAGAAAAAGGAAAACAATGCCATTTTCCAGTATTTCCTAGGACAATTATTAATTCCACATGCCTAAAACTGTTCTAGAAGAGCAAAAAACCCAAACATACAAAAACAAAAAGGCCACAGTCATGAAAGTGTCCAGCAGAGCCATTAAAAATGGCTTTTTAAACACCACTGCTTTTAAATTCCTGCCAGGAAAAACTAATCACAACATTTGCGGGGTACATGATCCAGTTCTGCAACTATGACCACTGCAAACGATGGTCAAAGTGTGCTACTGCAGCACACGGTGCAATAAAATAGAGAATGACTTGAAAATATGCACAGAGGAGATCAGCAACAGCTATTACACTTGATATCTAATTGAAGCCTGTGGACACACAGGTAGGATATCTCTAAAAGCCAGATAGCAAGACAGTGAGATGATTGTCTTTTTATAAGCACAGTTGAAAGCTAGACCTCTGTTCTGATCACCAAGGAAAGTAGATCCAGCAACAAAAATGTTAGTTATATTAATGACATACATCAACTGTTGTCCAACAAGGAAAATATTATAAAAGACAGATAATAAAGCAATGGTACACATTAATAATCCATTGCATTACTTAGAATGGCAAGTCCTTAAAGGCTACATATTACTCTTGTAAGATGGTGAGGACACACACCATCTTCATGCCCCACTGATTCTATTCCCCCATGCTATATACTGGCTGTTTTGGGAAACAGGCCATTACATGACATACAGCTTGACCTGTGCCAGGCAAATCCAGCTAAATGTAGTGTATGCAATAATACATGTTTAAATATTAGTGATTTAGCCTGATCCACCAGCTGTTCTGATTGTTTTCTAAGCCTAATTCAAGGTGCTTACCAAACTTAATACATTACTTATATATAGTCTGCCCTCTGCTCTTTTATCTTCGGTGGCTAACAAGACGTGTCATCCTTTTAAATGACTTGCTCCACTGCAACATGACAACAATAGGCTCTAAGATAGCAGTTAGTCTGATTAAGTTATTGGCTACCACTTATCTGTTTTTATTTATTAAATCTATATTTATATTTTATGTAATTATTAGATTCTTACATGAGTCAAATATACAAGACTCCCTCCCCCAAGTTCTCCCTACTCCAACAATTCCTGTGAGATACTTCACTTAGGAGAAGCAACGAGCTTCTATGGATCTCCCAGGTCCTATCCTAACATTTTAAGCACCATATCTGCTAACTGAAGCTTTCTCATCGCTAGAAACTGAACAACGTGTATACTGATAAAATTAATTGCCTTTGCAAGGCAAATATAGAAAGTTAAAAAGTATTCACATCCTTCATGTCAGTTTCTGAACCATTCAAATTTCTGCATTATAATTATGCTATCTTCTTCACAGATAAGTGAACATTCCAGAAAAAGTCAGTTTTTTGGTATTCTTCTTCAGTACTATTTTCTCAAAATTCTTGGGCATTTTTGCTTAATTCAGTAATTTCTAATAATGCTAGAATACATTTCCTCTTCACAATCGCCTCCATTTAATATATCCTGGCTATTGGAGATACTGTATGCCTGGAAGACCGAAGGTTGGGGAAGGCTGGGTTTAGTGTGTGAGAGGGCAACCAAGACTTTTTTAAAAATCAACTCAGGCTCTACTTCTCGTGAATCCATGGACACACCCTAACAGTTCTCTCAGCAGCATTATGGAAGTGAGTTGCAAGTGCTTTCTTCAAGGCCATGTTTTGACTTCCCACAGTTCTGGTATTTCCCAATAGTCAATATTTGGCTAAGAGATTAAGATGGCCTTCAGTAGTCTCTGAGCCTAGACAAGATCAGCCAAATGCTCCTAACTGAATACTGCACTTCAGAGTAGCCAATATTTTTTTTAAAGATGCAAAACACTCTTTGCAGTCTTCACTGTCTTTTCTAACTTCATTTAAAAAAGGATGTGACAAATCAGCTACACAGCACGTTTAAAATGTTATTACCTACTTGGCATTTAACATCCATACTGTTCGAGAAAATGAACTTCCATATTATGCTGTGCTCCTGATGCTAACAGGTAATTGGGCAAACTACTTGAGAACTCTGCAAGTTATGGTTGAAAAAGGCCGAGTGAAAAAATAAACACTAAAAACATTTGGGTTTTATTTTTTATCATAGTATTAGATATGGGAGGTGTGAAGGTTGGTCCCTCCAGAATCTTCTGGCTGAATGATATTTTTAAAAAAGAAAACCCGACTACATACAGAATAAATTGTTATGATAAAATTCAGAAAAAAATCTTAATCTTTCATCAAAACTATCTGGCTTAAATATATATACAGCAGCCAGTCTGAACAGTCTTTAAAACACTTGGCAGAGAGCTGAAGGAAGCCAAAAATAATCAGTCCAAATGAATGAAAATAAGGAAAAGCACCATGGCATGATTCTCACGGAAAGTCAGTACAGTAACAATAATTCCAACAGGAGTGGGTTTTTTTTAAAAGCATAAGATTTTATACTATATACTATATAGCCTTTCTTTTTTTAAGAGTACACATCTAGTTTTGGATGGAAAAGTATGCTGGAATTGTGTGGATAATCTCTACTGGAATCTTAGAAGCAAGAGAGCAATCAGCTAAATTTCTTGTAACCAGAGAAGGTAGACTCTTCCAAAAGCTAGCAAAAATACATTTATTTCTATGTGATCTCTAGGCATTTATTTGATGTCACCTAAACGATCGATCAAAACAAAAAACAGAGCACTTATGAGCTACCTGCCAAGATGAGGAAACACTCAGCCTTATTCAAGTCCTCACAAAGATTCTCTTTCATTGTACCAAAGAAAACAGCCCCACTCCCATCAGCAATTAAACTCATTTATTCCTCAAAATACATGAGTAACTTGTTTTTTCACTGTTATGGCCTGAGCAAAATTTTGATCTAATTGATCAAGAAAGCGCCTTACAATTTGCCCTTTCAAAAAATTTTCTTAATCAAATTTAAATAGTCAAAATTAAAATCTTTAGATTCAAAATGATCAAGACGTCATCAATTTTTAGCTTTGCTTGAAGATTAATAGATGCAAGGGTTCCTTTATAACTTAACCAACCAAATATTTAAGTAGACTTTACAGTATTTTCTGTTGAAGGGAAAAAAGCTAGGTTTAGGCTCCATAATTATTATTATTTAAACCCCTTCTATTGTCTATACTTCTCTCTAGCATACCTATTTAGGCTTAGAAGGTACGATCAGTTCCTCCTGGCATAATTCTAGCTTGGCTTCTGCAAAGCCACTAAAACAAGCACGCGCGTGGTTTGACCCTCTGTGCTGTATTACCTTCAGCAGGAGAAGCAAGCTCCCAAGACGGAGTAAACATCTCCTTCAAATGCCTTAGAAGATTATCAGCACTGACTTCTTCCTCAAGCTGTTCAGGCTTAAAACTGGATTCCTGAATGGCTAGAGCAAATGCAAAACAGCAAGCAGGACAGCCAGAGGCAACAGGGGAAATCAAGAAGAAGGGAGGCAACGGATCTAGGGTTCCTGGTCTGATCTACAGAAAGAGATGGCAGTATAATAGCTTGGACATCTGGGGATCAAGCACTTTGAAAGTGATGACTGAAGAAGGGAAAACATATTTCAAAACATGTAAAAAGCGCAGAATGGGTGACACGTGAAAACAAGCAGTTTTGGGGAAACATGCAACCAGCTCTAAGGTTGATTTAATATTCCAAAATGCACATGCACATGAAAGATGTTAGTAGCCAAGAGTAACACACACACACACACACACACAAAGCAGAAAGGAGGTGTTAAAGTGCTGACAGTGGAATGACAAGATTTTAATCATGGCCATTGAGCAGACAGGCCAATATCGAAGCACAATTTTCTATTATTCCTTCTATGCCTGAACACTCCACCTTCAAAACATTTCTCTGACCGTTACTGTTGCTGGATTTATAGTAAGCTGACACTTCAGTCTTTCCAATTGTACTCCCAAAGGTCCCCCGCCCCCCAAAAAAAGGCAATAGGGCTTTGTTGTTGTTTTTCTTTGAAAACGATTTATTTCTCATCCAAGAAGTTTCTTTAGTTCTTGGATAAGAAGTGAAATATTAAAAAAGAAAAAAGAAAGAACAGTTGCTTTTTGGCAAAAGCACCTTTGGGACAACCTTGACCTGGATGATTGAGAATCTCCGTAGATATTTTTCAATTGTAGTAGACAGAATTTGAAATAGTTTTCCAAAATGCATGTTTAAGTCCACCGCTGCTAATTTCAATCAGCAGCTGTTTTATTCCAGCAGGTGTTGTCTGGATGTTGTTGTAAAATTAAAATTTAACTGCTCCTGAATTTAATTGATAGTTTTATTTTGCCATTTTATTGTTCCTTAAATTGTTGATTTTTGTAAAAAAAAATATGACAAGAGGGTTATAAAATTAAGTAAAAAGTGCTTAAACACAAATCAAATTTGACAAATATTTATGCAGTCCTATAAAAAATAACATATGTGGCTTTCATATGCTACTCATTTGTGCTGATTTTAGTAAGAAAAGGGATACAATTACCTGCTTTCATCAGATCGCAAGAATTTTCATTCACACAAGTCCCTTACAATTGCTGCACAGCTGTTGTTTTTCTGTGTCTTAGAACTACCTTAATATTTGTGCATGCTAATGTTTGCTTTGTTTAAACCTTTGAGTTTCTTCATATCAGCCCATGCTCAAGCAGTTTTGTAAGGACAACAAACAAATGTAATAAAATCAGTCTCTTAAATCTTCCTTTTTTCGTTATTTTTTTCCCTTCTTCGGTTGACACCAAGTATCTACTGAAAGATTTGATAAGAACCCTTTCTTACTTAATCTAGAGTCCCAAACTTGAAGCATTCGGGGGGGTTTATTATGCAGAGGACAAGACATGACACTGAATTATGGCTTAAGATCTGAGCCCAGAGTCTTGCTTGCTTCCAACAACTTATTGCTCAATATGTTTATCAGTGATTCATCACTTTGGAGGTAGCTCCCTATCTGAAAGTCTCAGAATTATGACTGGTTATCCCAATGACCCTTGGAATGAAAAATTCCTCAGAATTTCAAAGTAACTGTTAAAAATGTTTATCCACATGCAAGACATGAGATTATGAGTATTTCAAAGCATCTAAACCAGCCAGCTATTTCACAATCAAATAATTATATGGGACACCTTTAACCACAGTATTGACTACTGATATTCATCAATATTACCAAAACTAAGAGATTGGAGTTCATTCATACCATCCTCCAATGTACAGGTAGTCCTCGACTTACAACCATTTGTTTAACAACTCTTCAAAGTTATGACAGCACTGATTTATGACCGGTCCTCACATTTATGAGTGTTGTAGTGTCCCGGGGTCAGGTGATCAACATTTACAAACTTCCAAAGAGGTTTCAGAAAAGCAAAGTCAGTGGGGGAAGCCAGATTCTTAACGATTACAATGAAGAAGTTCACAAAACCAGGCACAACTCATTTAGCAACTGCATCCCTTATCAACAGAAGTTCCAGCCCCAGTTGTGGTTGTAAGTCAAGAACTGCCTGTAAGCCTCTGCAGAAGCCTTTCAGATTCAGCAGTGGTGTATTTTCAGGAGACCCACTATTGCTGAACATGAGAGTTTATGGCTTTCTAGAGTTCAGAATGCAGTTTTCTCCACAGTATATTTTAACCAGCTGTACAATTGTTTTAACAATCAAGGCAGTGTATGTGAAAGGCTTTCAATGCTGATGTAAGACGCTCTAGAACCTTCTACTACTATGAAACTTCTACTTTTCAGATATTAGTAGAAGATTCCAAAGGAAATGACTTAGATGGCAGAATGCCCAGAGCAGATGCACATTAGAAATGGAGAAGATCAATGACTCAGATCAGTACCTTCCAAGCAACCTCTTCCATAATAATATCTTTAAGAAGCAAATACTTCTCTTTCATTTCTTCTGTCTACCTTACCCTTCTTAGTTCCAGGACGCGAAGATGCTCCAAAGAATTTCTTCACTGTTGCCACTTTCCGCAGCTTCTCGCTTGTTTTTTTTTCCTCAAATTTTGTGAAAGTCAGTGACTGAGCCCCATGAGTGTGCTGAGTATTAGCATAGGCCTCTTCTTCTTCACGCTGTAGTCTATCATTGGGAAGAATAATAAACAGTCTCAGTTCCCTTAAAAAGTATTGCCAACCAACTAGCAACATCCATATATTCTGCTGCTCGATCCAGAATTCCAGGGCTATGCAAACTATTTCAACTTCAAAATGCCCTATTTCATGTTCAAAGCAATTATTTCGCATACTTGAAACCAGCTATTTCAACCATTCTGAAAGTTATTACAGTCTGAAACAGTGTATTATAGCCTCAAAATAATTTTTCAAAGCTTGATACATTTACAGAATCACTGAATTAGTTCAGATTACACAAAGTTACGGGCCAGAGGTGGCTCCCATGAAAAATAGTCACAAGCAAGCCAGATTCCAGAGCTTTGTCTACATCGTGCAGACCAATGAAGTGTCAGAATAGGAATTACCGAACCATGATAGTCAGTGTGTCAGTATTCTTTTCCTGATGCTCTTCAGGAAAGTGATGAATGCTACCTCAATGAGAAATACCATCACAGTCCCCTTGATAGGTTAACATCCTTGCTTGCACTATTGTTTACTAATGTACGTATTTACTGGTCTGTGTTTTTAAATTTATACCAGTGCTACGTGACTTATGGAAGACCAAAAATATAGGTTTAAAAAGACTGGAAGCCCAAAGCACCAACCAATATACTATGTCAGTGCTACCTATAAGGGTAGGCCAATCATCTCCACATCCAAATGCATTCCTAACGAGCAGAATCTTTATAACCCTTCATAAGGTAGAGGAGGACCAAATGTCCAAGAAAAGGTTCTATAAAAAGAGGCCACTACTGGCAAGGTTTGCCTCAAAGTCACTTTATGTGCCATTCCCTCAAACAAGGAACCTTCAGCAAGTTCGTTCTTTCTGATTTCACTGGGTAAACAGATTCAATCCAGAGAAAGTAGTCTAACTGGTATCAGTCCCTGAATCATGAATACAGAGCTTTAAAGGGGACAATCAGCATACCGAGCTGCAACCAATGCAGCTCCCCAAAATAACAGTATTACAAGGGCAAAATTCAATGTGCCCCAAACCCAAAACTACAAAGACAGTTTCACTCCATACCAGTATTAGCCAGAACCTCTTGAAGATTGGGAGAAAGCCCATTCTTGTAACACCCAGAGAGAACAATTTCGTCTGATAAATATAAGACTTAGGTATTTTTCCTTTTGGTAGAAAAGACTGTTTTACCAATCTTCCCCTAAGAAAAACAATAATCACACAAAACTTGAATATAGCCCATCCAACTGCATTTAGTGCTCACTGGGCCACTCAAGCTCCTCCCAAGATGCAGTTTTATGACCTAGAGCAGGCCTGCCACAACTCAAACAGGGAAGGGGTCCACGTTGATAAAATTGCCTTTTTATTTTTATGTATGCATGCACAAACAGGGCTATGAGCGTACACATGATGCTAGTGCCTATACAATGCTCACGGAGATGCTAGTGCCCACACAACACTTACGGTGACCCTAGAGTGAATAGGGGGTTGCATGCGCACACACACGTGTGCACTGGCCAACCACTAGTGCAGCCCATTGGACAACAGGCATGGCCTGGTAGTGGGCTGTGGCCCACAGGTTGGGGACCCCTGACCTAAACTAGAATATATATGAAATGTACTTGAAATTTAATTTTAACTAAAAAATATCTGTATCAAAGATAAAAGCTATTGTCTGTAACCAGCTTGACAACATGTTTCATACTGCAGCTTCATGAAAATGATCTGAAACTTTCGCCACCTGATACACTTCCACCCAGTGAACATACACTCTGTTGAGTCTAAAAATTGTGTCGTGTTTGTGACCCAAGCAATATTTTATGTATTTTAGCTAATGGTAGAGCATATATCATTGTTGTTCTCAGAAAAAACAACCTAGAGCTCATCACTTCCTCAGGATTGTCTTACCTTTCAGCAAGCTCCCAGTCTTCTTGGATTTGCTTCTGCCTGGCTTTTTGGTACTCTTCTCTCCAGCATTTGGAGCAGTAGCCCTGCCAAGCTACGTTGCCATAGTAACCGCATCCTTTCTTGCAAAGCAGTTCTGACTGATCAACATGGATCCCTCGGCGTTCTGACTTCACACTCATTTTGCTTGTGCTACAAAGAGGAGAAAGACAGCAATTTAGGCATTCTTGCACAACTCACAGAAAAAGCAGGGTATTTTGTTTTACAGATTAGTCCTCAACCTACAACAGTTCATTTAGTGACTGTTACAACAGCACTGAAAAAAAGTGACTTATGACCATTTATCACACTTGCAACCATTGCAGCATCCCCATGGACACAAGATCAAAATTTAGACATGCAGCAACTGACTCGTATTTATGATGGCTGCAGTATCCTGGACTCATGTAATCATCTTTTGCGACATTCTGACAAGCAGTCAATAAGGAAGCCAGATTCACTTAACAACCGTATTACTAACTTAACAACAGCAGTGATTCACTTAACAACTGTGGCAAGAAAGGTTGGAAAACTTAAGTGAAACTTAACTGTTTCACTTAGCCACAGAAATGTTGGGCTCAATTGTGGTTGTAAGTCGAGGACTACCTGCATTTATTAAATTTCTATGCTGCCCATCTCACGAAAGAGCAACTCTGGGAAGCTCTCATTCTGTCAAGATGTAATATTCTCCCATTTGCCAAACTTTTGATAAGCTTAGGTAAAAATAAAAACTAAGTGGGCTCTGCAGTCCTAGAGTACTAATCCATACAGGGCTATAGGTAGTCCTCAATTCTGAATCCCAAATTTCTACTGACAAGACAGGCAGTTGTTAAGTAAGCTTTGCCCCCTTTTACCACCTGTCACAGTTGCTAAGTGAATCACTGCAACTGTTAGTTAAATCATACGGTTGTTAAGTGAATCTGATTTTCCCCCATTCACTTTGCTTGTTAGAAGGCAGCTGGGAAGGTTACAAATGGTAATCACATGACCTTGGCAGTGCAAGCATCAGAAATACAGGTAGTCATTGACTTACGACCATAATTTAGCCCCAAGTTTCCACTGCTAAGGAAAACAGTTGTTACATGAGTTCTGCCCCATTTTACGACATTTCTTGACCCAGTTGATAAGTGAATCGGTTGTTAAATTAGTAACATGGTTGTTAAGTGAATCTAGCTTCCCCATTGCCCTTGCTTGTCAGAAGGTTGCAAAAGGTAATCACGCAACCCCAGTACACTGCAACCATCGTAAGTACACACCAGATGCCAAACATCCAAAGTCTGAACATGTGACCGTGAGGATGCTGCAACGGTCATAAGTGTGAAAAATAGTCATGTTACTTTTTTCAAAACCGTTGTAAATTTGCAACGGATGGAAAATGGTTAGCTTATCAATAACTGAAGAAAGGCACAAGGTTCAGCATCAGTTTTATTCATTCATTTAAATATCCAAAAATTATAACTCCCCTGCCTCATCTGAGAGATGCTAACCAGAAGTACATAGACAACTGCTAAAAACACAAATCTGTTATATTTATACATGTAACTTTTTCCAATGTAGAAAACAGAAAAAGTATTCTGGAAGTTTTCCTCTATCAAGTAGAAATAATTTGCATAGCATACATTGTAGACCAAATGTTTCAAAACTTAAAAAATTATCAATATAATATAGAATCATTCCTGATAAATTATTACAAAGTTTTTTTGTCATTTTATTCCAACTTACAAGTCATTCTCATATACATATACACAAAACACATAAATGCAGTATCCACATATAATACATATACACATATGAACTCAAAAACAAGATTGCCTACTCTTTGGCTTCAATTTGGCAAATTTTCATTATTACTGATTAATGAAATAGATTCTCATCACTAACACACAGTTTTGCCTTCATTAATAGTCATATTTCTCCCACTGGGCAAATTCTTTTCCATCACCACATAACTATCTCTCGCCCATCATGTGCTAATCAATTAAAGAAAGTTCTCAGTTCTATGACACGTAGGAAATTGCCCTTAGGCATACCACATTATTGCCATGAGACAGTCCAGAAACTAAAACTGAGAAACATTTAGGTCATGCTGTCAGTTCTTTGCCACAGAATAAGTCTCTTCTGGTATTTTTCAACATGCCTTTCATTATTGATACTGTAGTATCAAGGACAATGTTAAGGAATCCAAATGAAACTTCCCCTGAAAAAGAAAGTGACCATGCATCACTATTAGTGGCAGTCAAAATTTTGCCATAGTAGAGGTGCAACTATACAATATCAAAGCTAACAGTGTTCACGGAGTGTCATAAACAATCAAATTTCCCAGTTCAGCAGTAGACACTCAAAACCACACAATGCTATAGCCGTGTTTCTCAACCTCAACAACTTCTAGTATTTGTGGACTTCAACTCCCAACATTCCACAGCTATGGTATCATTATCATATAGGACAAAGTGAGTTCACACCAATTCAACTTCCAAATAATCAGACTCTTAGGCTGACTAGTGTACCTCTATGCCACATGCTCCAAGCAGTATAAGGATAAAAAAGCCATATGAAATAATATGACAGACAGTGATTTAATCCCTAGAATCAAAGAGAAGAAACTTATGCTGTTAAGATTCAAAATACAATGTAGGACCTTGTATGCAACTCATCTTAAATACACATTGTAAAGAGATTAGGTGGAGGCTGGATAATCAAATCACATCCAGTGGTACAATGACTACGTTATTATTTGTACAAGTTAACAAGTTAAACAAGACAGCAAGGAGGAGGTCCTGTGCTTTAGATACCTACTGGGTTATGACATCTTCAAAGATTCTTCTCAAACACAGTGACAGTGGCCTTTTTGTCCAGATGCATTTCAGCTATGCATGCAGAAGTAAAAACAATGAATGTATGTCAGTATACTCATCTCTCTCTCAGTATAAGGCAGAACAAAAGCAGAAAGAAGACAAGCTCACTGATCCTTATATTAGCAAAGCTGGAGAAAAATTCCTTATGCTACTTAAATCTGAAACTACTTAATACTTGAAGAAAAAAAATCCCTTTGTAGCAAGGGAGTCTCCCAGAACTGTTGGGAATGTTTGCTCATCTTGAGTCATTCATTTCCATTAATAGTAGTGCAAGAATGTATCTGGTATGTAAAAAGTACTTGTTCCCTTTAAAGGAGGGCAACTAGAATAACTCTATCCATGACATTTCCTACAAATTCTTTTAAAAAATCCAGGAAAGAACCAGACTTGATAGATATTTCCATTCAGAGCCAAATTTGCTTCTTTATCTTCAGCAATCTGACTCAACACCAGAAACTATTGAAGGGGGGGGGGGGAATTGAAGTTGAGTAGTTTTAGAAAACCTACTTCAGGCACTTTGTACAAAGATCTAGCTCTTTGGAAAAAGCTCTAATGCTAGGAAAGATGGAAGGAGAGAAGAGGGTGACCAGCAACAACATAGAATTCAGGGGTATCAAACTGGTGGCCCACAGGCCAGATGTGTCACATGTAGGCTATGCACACCCCAGCTCCGCAAAAAAACATTGCAATATGTCATGTGACGGCAATGTGATGCTATGAGTTTGACACCCATGACACAGATGGATTCAGTTACAGTCCCTGCAATCCAGTGACTGCAATACTGGAAGACCTAAAAGCCCAAGTTAGGAATTACTTAATGGCTAATAATGCTAACAGGTTCAGAGAATCAGGATGATTTTACCTGAGTGACTTATTTTTTGTAGATAGTGTCCAAAGATTATAGGGTGCCCAAAGGTTAATCAGGAAATCCTCTTACGAAATGCTGAGGAACAGCTATATTCCTGACTCACGGTGAAAAATTACCAGAGTCCTTCATTGTTTTACTGATATAAATACTGAGTATAACATGAAAACATCTATGTATATCATGTACTGCAAACCTTTATGACATCAACTCACAAATATATCATGTTTTATAGGCTAGCTGAAGGGTAAGGGGAGAGAAAGAGAGAAATTAAAGAAAAACAGGAACCAGCAGTAAAGTACACACCTATCTATATTTCTACTGCCAAAAACATAAACCACATTCTCTCATCTTTTATTCAAAAGGTGGGGAGGGAGGAGGAAGAAAGTATAATGTGCAAAACATTGAGTTTGATCTTATAGTTATCTTTTCCCAAGAAACAGCAATCATAAATGAGAAAGACCAGGTTATCTTCATAGAATAGGGTATCGACATTTCAGCAGAGTTGTCATTAATCTTATGGAAATAAATTCAGCCTTTGCTTTACCTACTAAAATACTACTCAACCCAATTCAGCACAACCAACACAAACGCTAAAAAGAATTACACTGCCATCCATCAAGAATATCTCGAAAACCATCAACAGACTACTACAACCACATGGAATCAGCGTAGCACACAAGCCAACAAAAGCCCTTCAAAATATCCTAAGCAAACCACAAGATCCAGCAATCCCAGAAGAAAAAACAGGAGTCATCTATTCTACAACATATAATGTAATGACTGCAACAAGCACTATGTAAGACAAACAGGGACAAGACTGGCAGAATGTATTCATGAACACCAAGTAACAGTCAGAAGACATGATGAAAACTCTTTAATTTCACCACATATAGTTTCAATTGGGAAAATGTAACCATCCTAGACCAAGCCAAGTCCAAAAACACCAGGGAATTTCTAGAAGCCTGGCACTTTGACAAATTAGCCATCAATAGAAGCATAGACATTAACAACATCTATAGATTATGTAAAAGAAACAATCAACCAGCCAAAAAGGGAACAAAAATACCCAAGCACCTTTCCACCAGCAATCAGCACCCTGATCAGCATAGATTAGCTCCAGATTAACATCAGATAATCAAGTAAACAATACCCCAATCAAGAAACTGTCAAAGAAGCCAACAGCAAACAGCCAAAGAATCTCTAAGGCCACCCCATCAACACTGATAGGGCAAGTCATTAGAATATAAACTGACAGCAAACTGCACTCCTTACTACCAGTAGTACTGGTGATGTTACCTAGTTTGGGTAATGAAACATCTGCAAGACAACAAGCAAGCTCAGAGAGCCCCAAAGATCTCTCACTGAACTATTAAGTCTAAGATTAACTGCAACTTCTTTTGTCCTTAAAGTCTGCACTATTTCTGCTTCCGCCTGAATGACTGGCTTCAAGAAACTCAATATACTATTATAGAAAGAGTTCAAAAGCTAATTTTAATAAAAGTTTGCCCAATTTGGGGTGACTTTGAAGAAAGCACTAGCTTTGTTTAGCTTATAGGCCACTCTGATGATAAAATCAGACACAAACAGTGTACACTGCGGGTATGAGATTTATCACATTTGGGGGGATTGGAATACAGTACAGTAAACCAATATTTAACAGTACCATTTTCATATACAAACATCCCAATATAAAAATGGCTTCAAAACACTGGTCATTCATCTCACTGGTCATGGAGACTGCTCCCATAGCTTTTGGGGTTGGATGTAGCCATGAGGCCTTAGGTATGCATGTCTGTTTTCATCTATGGTAATTAACTAAAGCAGGTTTCCCTAACCTGGTGCCCTCTAAATGTATTGAAATATGATATCCAGAACTCCCAGCCAGTATGGGCAATTTCTATGGAGAAAGTTGAGCTAAATCTTTAAACTGGTTAATGTTTAGAACTGTTAAGTACTGCAACTAATGCTGACTTAGTATAGAAGTCATTGCAGAAGCTTTCCAGAGTATCTATCCCAAGTACAATATTCCAGCAATTCCAGGCAATTAGATCAAATATTTCTATAACATCCAAACTGACTGATGGCACAAGGATGTGTTCCCCCACATAGCTACAGCTCTTTCTCTGAAGGGCTGAGAGGATTCTTTCTGAATCAAACATGCTACAAATTAAGCACTGGACTACAAAAATCTATGCCAGGTTTGAGTGCTAATACTATAATAATTTGTTCAATTTGCATTCCACTTTTCTCTCCAGAGGCTGTTTCCAGTGGTTTCACGCATATGCATAAATTTTTACATTAGCATACAGTATGTGATCGAAGTTTACCACTATAACTGCTATTCTGTTTTAAAAAGTGATCCCGTGCAATTCCAAGATTAACTAAGCGAGGTGGTGTGGTTCTAGGAAATCTTGGAAATCAAATGATCCAATTTTGGAAGATTCCTGCTCAGTTTTAAAGACAATTTATAAAAGAATTCATTATAATGTATCTACCTCACACAGCAGTTGTGAAACTATAAATATACCAATTTTCCTTCCCACACACCTGAAAGATTCTAGAGTCATTTAATGAGAGCATCATGTATGCACTGTCTTATAAGTGAGAAGTTGATGACATTCTAGTGGATTTTTTCAATAGCACTATCCAAAATTCAGAACTTATCACAGAAGTAAAACTTTTTACTTCTGCCGCTATTATAACATCGTCTCAGCAAACATTTTCCCATCTCTCTGAATGTTATGAATTACAATATAAATGGCTTTATATTAGTAATGTTTATCAAGCTATATTAAATTAAATATTAAATTATTATACTTCAACAGAGCACCATTGATTTTATTAAAATAATACTTTGTTAATTTAAGTAATTAATAACAAGGAGTCTGGTGGTATCTTAAAGACCAACACATTATTAAGTTTTCCCATACTACAGATCATATATACATACATACTTAACTTGCTAGTATTAAAAGGTCCCACATGGCTCTTTGCTATTGTTTTTTACTGCGAAAAAGAAACTAACACAGGAATTATTTTAATTAACCTTAACCATTTTTAATAATCCAGTTAAGAAGGAGAAAATCAGATTTCTCTAAGCCAATACATTTGAGAAGGATTAGTTTGGGGACAACTGTAGCAAATAAAACCACCATAAGTGGAAAGAAAACAGAAACAACAGTTATGCCGTTCCGAGATGTCCTGGAGAAGGAAAGGTTGAATTTAAAATGAGTGGCAGGAACGAAAAGAAATTGGGTTTTTCTTCCTCCCCTTCTTCTGTTTACATTGCACTTGGACTGCAAGTTTCTCTAAGGAAGGAGTTCTTCTCCTGCAAACTAGAAACACTGATGTTGCCAAGATAAATTTCTTACGCTTCTTTCCTCTTCCTTCCATCTCCAGGTGACGTAAGTATGCTCCTATTTCTCCCTCCCGTTTCTCTTTCAACAGCCCCTAAAGGCTCCCTGAATATTAACTAACGTATAATGTTAATGTCAACGGCAATATTATTACCACAATGCTAAAACTAATATTATGCTCCAATTAATGTTTATAATCATTTATTAACTTCTAATTTCGGGAGAGGACGGAGGTGCGGCCTCTTTCGCTCCCCAAACCCCGTCCATCCTCACCTTTTCCCCGCCGCTTGCTTCCTGGACCAAACGCAGCCGAGGAACACACTCCCCTCTCCGGCCTCCCTCCCTCCGCCTCACCCGCTGCCTTCTTCTCTCAGCTTCTTCCCGTCCCTTGACGGGTTTACGTCACTTCCGCAGAAGGAAACGGGCATTAACTGAGCGCATTCGTGCCCGAAGCGTCAAGTTCGAAGCGTAAACAAGGGCAAATGAATGAGGCGCTTATGCGCATGTGCACCTTACACGGGTATGGAGAGTATTCAAAGGTAGGGATCCGGTACATCGGTGCGAGTGCCCTTGATTTCTGGTCCGTTGTTAAGCAGCCGGCGGAATGGATGAAGTAAGAAAGGCGCTTAAGCTTCATTCATTTTATTTTTTTAATTCATATCATCGGAAATAACAGGCATCCTGTTATCTATCCCCTGCGCCTTTCCTGTGAAATGGCTTTATGAACTTGTTTTCTAAATTTATTTTAGCGATTTAGACCTTACCAAAGTTGAACAATACCAAAAAAAAAACCCGTGAAAAAGGACAGTTTACGATAATTTGGGAGCTCTCAATCGAAGAGCAATAATAATATTAAAACGATAATTACTTTATGCAGTAAAAAATCTTTCTGGACCATAGCGTCTACTCTTAGGAATACACAGATGTGTTGGTTTTTTTCTGCCTCGTTTTACCCCACATCAGTTGTAGCCAAACTTCAAACTTCATTTTAGCAGCTTACACTTTAAAGTTCCAATTGGTGCAATGGAAGGCAGAGTTAATCAGTCCACACCCAACCCAACATATAAGGAGAGATTTCTTACAATTATTAAAAATACAGTGGATTCATGGACTCAAATACAGTAATTTAAAAAAGAACTTAACAATCCCTGTGCCAAATGTTTATGTCTTTACCCTCACACCTGTATAAGGTCCAGTTATGCCTGCCTAATTGTTAGTAAACATCACATTTTTCATGCTCGGAGGCATCTTTTTAGATAGCTTCCAGTTCCTTATGTAAGCACTGTAGTAGTTCAGATCCATCTAGAACTCCAGGCTAGAAACCAGGAGACCATGAAGCACAAAGCCAGCTGGGTGACCAGTTACTCTTTGCCTAGGAAGCAGGCAAAGGCAAACTACTTCTGAAATCATGCCAAGAAGATTGCAAAGACTTGTCCAGACAGTTGCCAGAAGTTAAGACTGACTTAAAAGCACACATACAGACACCACACAAATACAAAGTAGTTTAGATATAATACTTAGAAGTCATCAAAGTGGTATTCAAAACAACAAACTGATTGTTCAATGCCTAACAAAGATAATGCTCATTGTACTTGTTCAGCAGAGCTATTTCAGGATTTCATGAAGAGTCTGTTGAACAGCAGCCAACTGCTAAGGCTTTATATCACATATGCTGATTAGATTATCTCCCTATTCTCATTCCAGATCATGAAGATTAGAGAAACAAATTCATTGCAAATGGGAATTTCATCAGGAAAAGACACTGGGCCCCTCCTGCAACAGATATGAGAACAGTGGAGGAGTGTGATTTGCTGTCAATTTATATTCTAGTAGCTTGTCTTATCAGTGTGGCTGGTCTTAGAAATTATTTGGTTGGGCTACTCTTCTCCAAAACACATCCCTGAACACCAACTAACAGTCAGATATCCCAAAGGTACTTTTTCAAGAGGCAACTGGACTTTCTGGTTTTTCTTTCAAGACGTTTCACTTCTCATCCAAGAAGTGAAACATCTTTAAAAAAAACAAAGTTCAGTTGCCTCTTTAAAAAGCACCTTTGGGACAACCATGACCTGGATGACTGAGAATCTCCATAGACATTTAACAGTCAGAAGATGTTTTCATCATATCTTCTGACAAATGTCTATGGAGATTCTCAGTAATTTCACAACATAGACAGACTTAACCATAATTTCAATTGGGAAAATGTAACCATCCTAGACCAAGCCACGTTCGAAAATGCCAGGGAATTTCTAGAAGCTTGGCACACAAATTAGCCATCAATAGACACAGACATTAACATCTATAGACTATGCAAAAAAAACCATCCCAGCCAAAAAGGGAACAAAAACACCCAAGCACCTCTCCACCAGCAATTAGTACCCTGGTCAGCATAGATTAATTCCAGGATTAACATTTTTTTATTTTATTTTTTATTTTATTTTTACATTTATATACCGCCCCATTCCGAAGACTCGGGGCGGTTTACAGCTTATAAGC
>JANHFL010007089.1:7979-27770 GCA_032468155.1 Oxyrhabdium leporinum | reverse complement strand
GAGTATTGCTTATAAGCTGTAAACCGCCCCGAGTCTTCGGAATGGGGCGGTATATAAATGTAAAAAAAATATAAAAAAAAGTAGCCTTATAATTAGAAGTATTTTTAATATTAAGCAAAAATCAAGAATATGGGGCATATTCTTGATTTTTCAAAGTGACAGGAGGGAAGTTAAAAAGTAATGTTAGAAAGTATTACTTCCTAGAAAGAGTAGAGGAGGCCTGGAACTAATTTCCAGTGGAGATAGTGGGTCAATCATCAGTAATTAAATTTAAATATGGTAGGGATAAACACATGTCCATCATCCAACAAAAATATAAAAATAAAAAGGGCACATGCAATGGTCTTTTTTTTTGCATTTTTTATGTTTCTATGAGCATGCAGACATGAACAAGACCTGGATTTTCAAATAGAATGAAAGAATAAAAAATATTTGATGGCAATTAATTTAACTTCTATTTCAGGAATATTGTTGGAAATACTGTATTGTTAAAAAGAAAATAAACAGCGAGAATAAAAATTTTCCTGAAATGGAACAACCATGGATTTCACAAAGGCAACTTTCATTAACTTTCTAAGACAACTCACCTCCCTGGAATATTTTGCAGTTGCTCTTGCAGATTGGCAACAGATTAAAAGACAGAAAGCAGTGGGATTAAGTGGACTTTTTTTTCCCAAATGGGAGAGATATACTTGGTAAAATTTCCTCTGCGAATAGTGATAGTACAATGTTTTTGAGCAGTGTATCACTCAAATGTATCACTTAAATTGTTCAGGGGATACCATTAGAAAGAAATACTGCAAAATAATATTTCCAAACTGGGTAAATAGGGTTCAAAATGACAAATGCAGTTCAATATAAATAATATAGGTAGTCCTTGACCTACAACAGTTCATTTAGTGACCATTCAAAATTACAATGGCACTGAAAAAAATGACTTACGGCTATTTTTGATGCTTATGACCATTGTGGCAACCCCCTGGTCACATGACCAAAATTCAGCCGCTTTGCAACTGTCTTATGTTTGTGATGGTTGCAGTGTCCCGGGATCATGTGATCATCTTTTGCAACGTTCTGACAAGCAAAGTCAATGGGGAAGCCAGATTTACTCAACAACCATGTTACTAATTTAACAACTGCAGTGATTACTTAACAACCATGACAAGAAAGGTCATAAAATGGGGCAAAACTCACTTAACCATCTCAATTAGCAACAAAAATTTTGTGCTCAATTATGGTCATAGGTCAAGGACTACCTATATCTGTTAGCACAAAGAATCCATTTCTACATTAATGGAAAGGGATGGTAACTGATTAGGAATAGATATTAGAGCCAAAGAAAGCTGTCAGTAGCATTCTGGATAGTTCAATGAAAATATCAACCCAGATTGTAGCTGTTGTTAAAAGAAAAACTAAGCAATTTCCATGCTTGGTGTCACTAGGAGAGAACCTAAAAATAGAAATGTGCATAGGATTGAGATACTGGTCACTTTTGTGCATAGATTACCTTTTTTGAAACCTGGATAGAAGTCCTGCACCTTTTCTAGTCCTAAATCTTTCAGCCTCATTTAAGTGCTAATGACAACAGGTCTCTCACCTGCCTGAAAGGGCTGGGGATTAGCAAGACTGTTAGTGCTGAAGGTCATGTATTGAAACTAAATTAACATGGATCAAGCTGTCAGTAGGAAAAAAAGGGCCAGGTTTTCACCTTATACCTGAAAACAGAGTCAGAGCCAGATACTTTTCAGATAATAATGAATTCAATACTAGAAAGGTCACCTTAAAAGGGTGTTCAAACACAGGTAAACAATTTGTTCACAGGAAAGCCTCTTTTTTTATGTGCCAGACAGATTTATAGGCACACAGTATTTGAAAAAAGTAAAAAAGACATTTTTTTTCTCAAGTTTTATTTTGGAAAGCTTTATTCTAAAGTTTTTATAAATTTAATAATTTATTAATAAATCTTGTTGCTGTAACTATTTTAATGTTAAATAGCCATATTTTAAATATTTTCATGATTGGCAGGATAATGTTTTTTAAAATATATATATTTTATATAACCTCAAATTGCTTTTTCTCCTCTTTCTCCAACTTGTAAATCATTTTAATTCAGAAATCCAGACTCAAAAAATTGCCACATTTAAAGATTTTATTTTGAAAAATAAAATACAAAAAGCTGTTGGATTGTAAACATTCAAGTTCTTTCTTGCATCTCAGAAACCATTTTTAAATAATTAAAACATTTCATAAATCAGCTAAATTGGGTGTGATGACAACAGGAACAAGCACCATTTTCCACAAATTAAAAAATGATTGCCCAAGGAAGGAAAAACAATACACAGAGAAGCTGTCTGCTGTATGGTGATCTAATGATGGATGTGAACTATGTGTGGAGAAAACAGTTCAAAGGAGAAAGAAAGGTATATTTAAGAATTAACATACATTCTGTGCAGTTGTTCATTTCCTGTGTTTTGTGAAGGAAAGCAAGGTCTAAATAGGCCATTCCTCATTTGTTCATCCTTGTGAAGCCATGACTGCCAATCATCCCTTTGGAAGATATGCACACAAATGAACCAGCATGCATCAAAATAGACACACCCTGCAATTCACGCATGAGGACTAATGTGTTAAATTAGCAGTCTTATGGAAAGCATCTCAAAAGTTAACATATCTCACATCCTAAATCAATACTGAAGTACCATTCAGTTTCTTCTGAGGTTTTTAAAACAATTGTTTAAATGGGAATCAATGCAATTTCTAATGCTTGAGATTTAATCTGGCAATGTATCTTCTGTGTATTAGTATCACAGAGACTAATAGGAGGCATACCACAACTGCATGACTCTCACAACTCCAAAATGTTTTATTCCCACCTGGAGTCTTCCCACTTTAATGTCTTTAATGTCCCAGAACCATTCCCTATAAACACCTACATTTCAGTACAGCTGCTCTTGGAAGAAAGATAGAGGTTTACATGTCATTACGAAATGGGGACATATTCTGAGGAAACAGATCTTTGTAGATTTTGCCATCGTGCTTTCTTTAAAATGACTCCAACATTCCTGGTCAAAAGAGAAAACATCAGATTTCAGTACATCTCCTCAGGATAGGGCAATGTCCATAGTACGTGTACACTAATTTATATAGTCTCCCAATCTTAGTACAGTACATAGTCATATAGAATTTACATATTCTGAATCAGGCCCAAGACTGTCCTCAAGACAGATTTGCACTAACAATGTCTGAATTTTTATTAAATATTATTGATCTCATTTGGAACAGATTAATTTTTTTTGCTAATTTTTGAAATGTTTAGGTGGCTATGACTGTTAGCTTTTTATTTCTTTTCAGAGCATTAATCTCCACCTGGCCACTAGAGTGAGGCTCTTCTCAGAGGCCATTTTACCTTTATACTTTCCAGGACTGATCCTGTAATTTGTCCCATTTACATGGCTAGTCTAGAGGATGATGCAAGGCAGAATCAGTCATAGAAGATACCGCCATGTATCCTACTGAGTGGAGAGGACAGTTTTACCTCTCCAAAGAACCAAGACTTTCAACCACCTCACCTATTTTCCAAAGTTAATAGTATTTTGTTTCTGGGAAAGGAGAAATGCTAGTGTGCTGTTGCAGTTTTCAACCACCCTTGCACCCAGAGAGCCTGATTGCTGCCTACAAATCAGATTGATCTGCCATTAACAGCAACACAAACTGGTATTTTAACCAAATTATTATATTTATCTTCCTTGCCTAGTAGTGATCCTCCAATTGGTGGCAAGTAAAAACCCAAATAAGAGAGGTTCCACTTCAAAGGATGTCAAAGCCTTTAACCAACTCACAATTTACAAAGAGGGATTCTCACAAATTCAGAGTAGGCAGATTATTGCAAGGAGCAAAGGATTAGGTTGCAGAATCTTGAAAATTGGTTTTGTACACTTTGGCTCTCATTCATCAGCATGAATGTTTACTATGCTTGATTTTTTTTAAACTGACTCATTTAAAAGGAAGGATTCCAACTATTTGATACCAGAATAATGGTACAATAATGATAATAATATCAATAATATATACGGTAACTGCTCTTATTCTGCAATATTTTGGAAATTTCCATTTTCATTGCCAGAGACAGAAAAGTCCACTGAAAAGGGTTTCCATCCAAGAAAGGCCTCCATATTCAGCTTCCAAATAAATCAACATTCAAGGGTCTCTTCTTCACCAGCAAAGTTATGCTAGAATTCACATGTATTTGTGCACCCATTTCAAGAGGCCTTGTGACAGACCATTTCTAAATAGATTATGCTCAAAGAGCAAGAATAAGGTTGTGCTCAAAGTAAGTTACTATAGTCACTATGGGTGGCATATAAATGTAATAATTTAATTTAATAAATATTATATACACTATGAAATTGTTGAAGAAACAAACAGTCCATTTTATCAACAATTACATACATTAAGTCATATCCACTGTTCTAGTTCACCGCATTAGTCTATAAAAAAAGGGAGAAGGATAAAGTGTTATTTTTCAAATGTATATTGAAACTATATTTGAATTAAAAATATTTTTATCAATTTCTAATATTGGAACACAATTACATCACCTTGTGGAAATTAATGGTAGTACAGTAAACTCAGAATAAAGTAGACTTCTTTCTACAATGCAAACAGACTTTCTCCCCACCTCAGGGTAATGTGTACTAGTGCAGATGATTTTTAAAAAGGGGTAAGACAAATTCATGGAACATAAATCTATGTCTACTTGTTCAGACACCTAGACAGAAATTACATTTCCATTTCCATTCCCATCTGTTTAAAGGCAGAATATCTTGGAATTTCAAGTCACTGGGACCAAAGAAACCTGCTTCATGTTAAAGCAGAGCAAGGGCCTATCTAATTTAGCTTTGGCTAGAATCAGACTTCAATCATGCAAGAACATTTATGGAACCCACTCACCAACTCTGCCCACACAAGGCAAGGGTAACTCCCTGGCCTTTTGACAATTCATCCAAACTTAGTTGTTATGGACAGTTTTCGGAACTTTAGCACTTTAGAGTTGCCACTACCATAATTATGTATGCAATTCTGTTATTGTACCTTATTGCATATAATTGTTACCGCAATGGCTGCACACGTAATCTGCTTGGAGTTAAACTTAGCTAAAACAGTTTAAAACCTCTGAAATGAAATTCATTACAAGGCAAAAAACAAGTTTGCCAAAATGCCAACTTGGGTTGAGATAACTCTAGAAATAAAGACCTGGCTGATGTCAATAAAATACAAAGGACTCATAGCATATCATATGCAAATATCAATACATGATATTACACTGCATTGTGCTACAATGCTGTTTATATCTGAATGTTGGATTTGTCGGGGATTAAAAATTAAATATGAGGATTAAAGGGAAAATCCATGGAATTTGGCATTCTATTTTCAACAGTGGTCAGCCATATTTCTAGGAATATCACAAACTTGAAGAAGATGAGCCTTCCCTGGTAGCTCTCATCCTTTTGACATAAGAGGCTCTTTTGCTACTGCTTTCTGATTCCTTCAACTAATGAAACATGTAGGGCTTGTGGCCAAAGGTTGTAAGGTGAAAGTCTCTTCAGAGTGCCTGTCAAGCAACAATACCTTCTTTTAAATATTTCACCCCTTCACATTTTTTTTAATTCCACAATCAGTATTCCACAGAGGCTGAGCATATTCAGGTTTTCACTGAATTGTTCAGCATCTGAATTTTTATTTTATTGTTGCTCCATATGGATTTTTTTCCAATCACTGTTTCCCAAAAATAATTAGTACTCTTACAACTTTTCTAATCAAACACAACGAATAATGGAAATAATCTCTTTAACTGGTTGGCAACTTAAAATGCAACATTTGTAG
The DNA here is from genome assembly GCA_032468155.1 of Oxyrhabdium leporinum. Lineage (NCBI taxonomy): Eukaryota > Metazoa > Chordata > Lepidosauria > Squamata > Cyclocoridae > Oxyrhabdium > Oxyrhabdium leporinum. The sequence continues at coordinate 21,887 of JANHFL010007089.1, read as the reverse complement.
AACATTTTGGGGGTATGAGTCACAAAAATTCAGAATTAAGCATTGGAGAGAAGGAACACCACACAAACCCTAGCAGGAATAAATCCTTTACAACTGCAAATTAGTCAAGCACTGGCCAGCCAAGCCAAAGCATAAATTGATCAAAAATAATGTGAAGAGCTAAGGCAAATAGCTCATTTGCACATGAGACAGAACAGATGCAGGCCCATACGCAACAGCAGCTTATCAGTAGGAATTCTGGTGCCTGTAGCCAAGAAAGTGGCTGTGCTCTAAAAAAAGAAGACAAATAGCACGTACTACTCTATTTTATCAACTCCGTCTTCACTTTAGCTTGATATGGGATTTCCTTTCAACTGTCTTCCTCAGCTGCAATGAGAAGAAAGTCAATGTTCACTGGGGATAAAATTGTTCTCTCATTTATTGTTTCAGAGGCTATTCGCCCGTCCCATGTAACTAGTGTGTTATTCCACAAAATGTGGGTGCATAATCTGAGTTTTCAAAGCCACGGGTGGTCCTCATGTTTTCTCCCAAAGTTGCCAATGAAAGCTAATTTAATAATTTTTTTCTTTGGCCACACTAAAAGGCTTCAACTCCTCATTAGCCAAGCCAGCTGCAGATTATTGACAATTGCAGTCCAACATTTTTGGACTATGACATATATGTTAATACACTAAAATGGTCCAATAAATCTGGTGGGTACCAGCTTGGAGGAAGCTGAAATAAATGGTAACTGAGGAATGTACAAAAGGAGTGCTTGCTAAATATTTTTGTACATTTCTAAAAACAAACTTGGGTGTGAAAACAACTCAACCCTGAGGGTTGAGACAGAACCTGGTAGAGATCATTGCTTCTTATAACTCAACATCACTTCACCAAGTGAATTCAACTTACAATTCTGAGTATATTCATCTGCATGGTCCTTGAATCAGAAAGTTATTGATGTATTAATATTTCCCTAGATCGTTCATGAGATGAGAGCGCCAAGAATCCTTACCTCTAACATTTCTTTTAGGAAGTCAGGAAGTTGAAATTCACCTTTATAAATCTGGGAGGAAAGAAAACAAACTTTGAAACAGAAATCATGTTCCAAATATTAATACTTTTCCAGGGCCCATTATACTCAATACCTGGTTGTGATCCAAAATATCTGATAGAAATCAGATTACGTATTGCACTGAGTATTAAGCTGATAAGAGAGAGGCTGTAAGAAAAGAGAAGAGAAGAGCCTACATATATGATCCAATCTACCTCACATGCTTTCTATTGGTCTTTTGAAGTTCAGGAACGGCTTTTATAAGGAAGAAAGAGTTACTTGTTAAGGAAAGTTAAAGTATCATCAAAACTGGATTTGTTACAGGACTGGCAATCTTTGATTCCCCAGGTAAGAAGCTGGGGGGAGAGGGGGAGTCAATAGATGTAGAGATTCAAGGAAGGGCAAAGAGGAAAGCTGCCATGAGTAAACCAGTCAACCAATTTCTGTAGAGTGGCAATAGCACATCATGGCCTCTGAGTGATCTCAAAAACTAAGATGGATAGTCCAAAAGATTTCCTAAAAAGCAAAAGCAGACCACTACCTTGTTGTTACCAAAGTAACACCTGAGATGGCTATATTTATAAAGTCATTAACAGCTGAGCTCAACTCATCAAGTAAACTCATTTTTCTTAACTACAGGAGAGCTGCTGTTAAAAAACCAGGCAGAATACTTTTACTTGCACATTTCATTCATTCTCTTCCCAGGTTAATGCCCAACTGTTGGATAAGCCAAATTATTTTGTGCATTGGATGTGATTTTTACAATGCATTTACAGTATATTACTGTTACCTCTGGTACTGTCTGAAATATTGCATTTATTATGGTTCTTTTAGCTGCAAGACCATAGAGGAGGAGACAGAGGACATATCCGACCTCTAAATGAATTGGATCTTAAATCCCAGAACAGTTAGGCAGCAATGCCAAAGAGAGTTAATATCCCAATGCACATGCACATCATATAGGGCAGGGGTGTCAAACTCACATTGTCACGGTGGCGTCACATGATATATTGGGACTTTTTTCCCCCTTTGCTAAACTGGGCGTGGACATGGCCAGCATGTGACACGTCCGTCCCACCAGCCGGGAGTTTGACAGCCCTGATATAGGGGAAAACTGTGCTATGCCAGACCCATTTGAATGGGAGGATGCTAAAAGACCTTTATCAAATGCACTCCTTTGAAGGACACAGCAGTGACTTGCACAATGTTCCCTTCTTGACTTCAATCCCCAACCCCAAGATTATATACTTCCAAAAATAGTTCTTTTTTTTTTTGTCCACCACATTCTATAAAGCACCTGAACTTTACAATAGCACCAGCCTCATTTTTCAATGAAAATGAGATACATACACATGCATACACAAATATAACTTGGCAATTACCCTTCTTGTGTTTTCAAGGACTTTCTGATCCGGCTTCCCATAATTGGGTGGGTTGGCATAGGGGTCGTAGCCAAGCTTCCCCAACATAGGTGCAATCACTGGCATATCCTGAAGGACGTCTGTGGGGATTTTTCCAACCCATTTTGACAAGGCTTCCACGTTAACTGGCTTAATAACTTGGTCCGTAGATCTTTCAACTCTGCTCCAAAATATATGCATGCATATATTAATTGATACAGTTGCATGAAAGGTATCCTCACAAAACAATGGGATGCAAGCTCTACCTGCTTTTTGTTAATCTTGCCCACTGCAGAGATGGTATGTTGATATGTTCATGCATCTTTGAGTTGGAGAAAACTGAACCAGAATGTTTGGAATCTGTACTATCCCCATTGCTATTTCTTATTTTACTGTTTTTGTTTCTAGGCATTTCCAATCCCCAGTAAAGCATAGCCCAATAAATTGTGTGCAGTTTGAGGGGCCTTTGGATAAGATCAGAATGGGCGGGGGGTGGGGGAGGAAATCCTATGATGACCTGACGCCATTGCAGTCATGGCCTGGAGATGAGAAGAAAGCAATGTCATTGGGTCACAACAGGAGAAAGATGTCACCAGAACATGTTTGCTACATGTTGTTTGCAATATGTGCACCATGTTAAGTGCAAGTCAAGAAAGGCCCTTAGATACGAAAAAGGATGTTCCAGATCAGAGCATGTCACATATGTATATTGAGGGGAAATAATATATTTTCCTCCACCTAGAATAATTAAGTTTTCTAGGATAAAGATGGCATAAAAATAAAAAAAATGTTTGGGGTTTAGTCGTACTTTTCCTCCCTTCGTTTCCCCCCCCCCCCAAAGAATAAAAGTATTTAAAAAAAAACTAATGAAGTATTTTCTTTTAAAATATTTATGCAGTAAAACAATGCTTATTGATAACTACAAGTAGTCCTCAACTTAAGACCACAACTGAGCCCCAAATGTCTGTTGTTAACTGAGACATTTGTTAAATGAGTTTTGCCTCATTTTACGACCTTTCTTGCCACGGGTGTTAAGTGAATCCTTGCAGCGGATAATAACCCAGTTGTTAAGTGAATCCGGCTTCCCTATTGACTTTGCTTCTCAGAAGGTCGCAAAAATTGAACACATGACCTTGGGACACAGCAACGGTCATAAGTATGAACCGGTTGTCAAACCTCTGAATTTTTATCACATGATCATGGGGATGCCGCTAAGGTTGTAACTGTGAAAAGTGGTCATAAGTCACATTTTTCAATGCCATTGTACTTTGAACAGTCACTAAATGAACTGTCGTAAGTCAAGGACTACCTGTACTCTTTATTTTGCTCCAAATCTAATACTTTTAATTTACCTACAGAATCAAACTATTATAATTTTGATGCATAAATGACTACAGATAGTCTTTGACTTACTAATACAATGAAGCCCAAAATTTCAGTTGCTAAGTAAGACAGTTAAGTGAGTTGTGCCTCATTTTACAGCCTTTGGTGCCACAGTTGTTAAGCAATCACTGCATTGGTTAAGTGAATCACGTGGTTGTTAAGTGAATCTGGCTTCCCCCATTGACTTTGCTTGTCGGAAGTCAGCTGGGAAGGTTACAAATGGTGATCACTTGACCCCAGGATACTGCCACTGTCATAAATTCCCATCTGCTGCCAAGTGTCCGAATTTTGATCATGGAACAATGGGGACGCTGCAATGGTTGTGAAGTATGAAAACTAGTCATAAGTCACTTTTCTGAATAGTTGTAAGTTGAGGACTACCTGTATCAGATAAAAGAGTATGAAGATTGCCTCATTGAGGAAACCTCTTATTTTAAGAACTAGAAGTCTATCGGGAGGGTAAAAATAAAATTTCAGGAAATGCAGAAACTGGTAGTAAAGTAATAATAGCTCAGAAACTAGGCAGTGTCTAAAAACAATATTTTTATGTGAGGAATCTGTTTTTTCCTGATTTCCTTAGCTGTTTTTCTAAAAATGTACCATGAAAAATTTAAGAGAATATATAATCTATTTAAATGTCATGTTGTTCTTGTTTTTCTCTTCTCAGTTTTATTTGTGACCAAACCATACGGAAAAATTAAGTTCTCAGTTTTCTTAGAGTTCAGTAGGTCCTACTTTCATTTATAACAAAAAGATTTAAAAAAATTAAAACTTAATAAATGTACATTATTGTGCAATTAGAATTAGAACCTTACATTTAATATGCCGAAATGATAGTTTCTAATGAGCAAAGCAAGGTATACATAAGACAGTTTATGTTCCTAAAGCAGATATGTGAAGGATAAAATGAATACAATTATTGCATATATTTCCATTTTTCTTCCAGGAAAAAAAATGAGAAAAATGGTCTTTTTACAGCAACAAATCCAGAAAATTTTGTATTTCTATTGCATCACCTCTAAATGATCTCATCTCTCTTTAGCAGGAGAGTGTAACCTGAGGCCTCAGCAGGTCGCTTCAATGTCAAGAACATGGCTCTTAAGCCATCCCAAAATCATCATTAATTGTAATTTTCGAAGCAACAGGATGAAAAAAAATATTAAGTCATTAAAGAACAATCCCATTAATTGGACTGGCTAACATGATTTTATCTACAGTTCAAATTAAATTATTATTTTTTGTTAAATTTATATACCAAGCCTTTTTTTCAGAAGTTGAAGGCACCGTACCAGGGCTGTCCATTTTATCCCCTGACCAGCAACTCTGTGAGATGGGTTGAGATGAAATAAAGCAACCAGGGTTACTTAATGAGTTTCCATGGCAGAGGATGGATTTGAACAAATCCAATATTTTAACTGTAAACATTGGTCCATATTAACTTCAGTTAACAGTGATCAAATGCAGCTTGTTACACAATGCATGCTAGGTCTTTAATTGACCCGGTAACACAAGTTATGTAAATATACCCTGGCTTGTCATTGAGAAAGGACAGAGTCATTTCTAATGGCCTGATTGAATCTGCATTAATATACCAAGAATTCAGGATTACCTAATGAAACACATTGTCATATGTTTTGGACAGATGGAAGAAAACTCTTCATCTCAGTGTTTCATTACACCCTGGAACTTAACCACCAAAAGTTTTTAATGGACCACCAACCTCGACAATTTTAATGGACAATTAGGCATGTTCACAATAAAAGAAAGAGAAATATGTAACTATGGCCAATATCCACGATGGACTAATTAAACCTCCATGTTTAGAGGCAGTTTTATTTCTGAATACAGCTCCCATGGCATCTGGTATGCTGACTATAGAAGCAGAGGTGTCTAGTATTTGGATCCAAAGAAAGATGCTTCAGATTCAGCAGCTCATTAAAAAAAAGACCATAGAAACTCTGGAAAAAACACAGCATTTTGAAGGAGGCTCCAACAAGCGCATCAAAGCATCTTTCCAGCTTCATATCCACACCTGAGTTGGGTGAATTTCGGATTCTCTGCTGCTAGTAGGGAGGAAAAGAGCAATCAAACATCATTGGGTAAGGTTGGAAAAAAATCCTATCTGAAATCCAGGAAGTCTGCTGCCCATCCCTGATTTTGAGCCAGAAAGGCCAAAAACATGACTTGGGATTAAGCGTCTTTCTCCAAGAAACCTTCACTCTCTCCACTTTAAACACAGGACAGCAAATAATATTCTCTTCCACCTCACAAAAAAACCCCACCCTCTACATTCCTCTTCAAATTGGTCCTGTCTGTGGCTCTGCTGAGAATAATAAAGGGAAAAAATACGGTGTCGGCTGCTTCCTTTAAAAAAAATGACATTCTCCCCACTAGCTCCAGCTGTTTTTTATTAAGAAGAGGGCAAATGCCAGAGTTACAGTGCTAGTTATGGCAAGACTCCATGCACCCAGCCTCTCCGCCAAAAGCCACGCTGGCAATGTGTTTCAGCCACAGCGCATCTCGTGCTGCCTTGAATTACAGCCAGCTCTTTTCACATCGTCAATCCAGATTTGTTTTCTGTTGTTGTTGTTGTTTTTTTTTTGGGGGGGGGGGAGGGTAGAAATGAAATTATACAGGACTGGCCTCATCACCCAAACCATAATAAACAGAAGCTGGGCAGCAGGGATCCACTGTGGAGTTTCAAAACTCCTTTGAGTAAGGCTTGGACAATCTCTGGGTACTGCTCTAAGTAAATATTGTTCCATAAGAGGGGGGGGGGAGTAATTGAGTCCAATGAAATGAGAGGACAAACCAATTGGGCTGCTAAGTTTATGAAACATTTCTCCTTACCTTATGTGTGCATGTACACACACACACACAGCACAACCAGGGTGCAAACAATTTTCATTTGCTAAGCATACTTTTTAACGGTCTACACAGCACGCTTTAAATCAGTAGATTAATTGGGAATTTATCAAATTTTGTCTTTTTATCTAAAAAGAGGGGGAAACATATACAGGGAAGCCTAATTTTAGGAAAAAGGGGGAGGAGAAAGGGGAGGATTATGTATTACAAACTTGCACATAGAAGCGTGCATGCAATCAAAAAGAATTCTAGCTAACAGGAGAATGGCTTAGAACAGTCACACATGATACGGTGCTGTAGGGAGTTCTGGTGCCTTTCAGATCATGAATAATTGAATTATCCAAATAGAGCTAATGACATTGAAGAATTACCCCTACTCAGAAGAACTTGATCAACGCAGAGTAACCAATTATACAGAGCCACAATTTTCCTGCATGTCTGATTGAATGATCCTATTAGACTCAATTAAGAAATCTGTAGCCCTAGAGATGCAGGCTACCCCTGGACATTCTTTCTATAGCCCTTAGAGCTCCCTGAGACCATGACTGCACCTGGTGGCCTAATTTCCTGCTGTTGTCCAAAACACACACACACAAAATTAGCGTAGTGACTCATACAGAGATACAGCAGGAATCCCACTAGGTATTTTGGTCAAGTATATACATTCCTTATGACCAGCTGTTATTTTCTTCTCACCAGTACCACACTGTGGCATGTAAGTTGGGATGATCAGTGGCTTTAATGCCATAAACAGTATTTACAGTTAGCATCTAAACCAGCAGTAAACCACCAGGATCAATTTTTACCAATGGGGCCAACTCTTTCCACCTAAGAAAGCAATCAAGATATTCCTATTTGGTCCAGAACTATGGATTAAACCGTAATGATTTTAAGCATTTTTTAAAAGGATTGTAATTGTTTTATGTTTTCTCTTTTTACTGTGAGCTGCCAAGTACTCATTAGGTAGGAAAAAACCCAAAGAGCCATTTCTCCGTTAGACTAACTCAAATTTCACAAAATCCCTGCAAGTTTTCGTGCTTCAAACTTGAAATGATTTTGTAAAATTTTAGTTTGTATAACAGAAGGGATTTTGTTTTCCTTGTGATTGACATAGCTGCTATTATTTTTTATAAGTAAAACAGTTGATGTGAATGTTTAAAAGTACTCCCCATCTCCTTTTAAAAAGCAGCATCGTGAAGAGGAGAAATAGCGTTTGAGATCCACTACTTTGGTACTTAACTATCAGGATGTTTCTCCTGTTTTCTTTTGCTCTAGTCTGCTGCATATTTGCACTGCTTAAGACAAATTACAAAGAAATCAAACTGTTCTCTCTCTTTCTGCACAGCACCAGCATTTCATATTCTGTTTTAAGACTGCAGATGAAAATCAGAAAGTAAAAGGAGGCTTGCTTGTCCTTCAATCTTGATCTGAGTGGTGAAAAAAATGATTCTGCTAGTTTATCTGACCAACAATAAATATTTATAGTCTTGAAGCCGGTCACTCCCAACCTGCATGCTACAGGGTGGTCATTGTTGATCATAAGGAATGCATGCACTGAAACGATGAAAAGCCCCATGAGCTTCATCTACATCTCTGCTGCATCTCTGCATGAATTATTGCCCTTGTTTTATTCTTCTATTTAGCTTCCACTCGGGCAGGAGAACAGTAGGTAATTTTCAAATGGCTAAGCTCAAGTCTCAAGGGAGCCAATTCCATAACAACAACCATTCCTTTCCTTCAAGAGCTCAAGGCAGTCCTTCCTCCATTCCTCTCTCCCTACCCACACCCAAACAAACACACCAACCTGTGAAGAAGGTTGGACTAATGGGTACCCTTTTACCTAATTTGTATATAATTTTAAAATAATGCCATTTTAGAAACAGGGAATTTTTCAGCAGTGGAAAATGTAACAACAGAAAAATGTTCCATCCCACATCCCTATCCTTGAGGCTTTCTGCAGTGAAGGGTAATTCCTGGCATCTGTACATGAGAATTTTTCCTGATTTCAGAAATGCATGGTAATGACCATAATTTCGGGGGCGGAGGGGGGAGGGAATGTCTGAGGCAGAGAAATATTTCAATTTCTCTGAATTTTTCAGGATGCATTTTTGTTATTGTTATCTGTAACCCTAACCATAAAAAAAAATATCCCAGCCGTTTTTGAGTATTTTAGAGGAAACAAACAGCTGGACAAACTATGTCCAACTCAGGACTTTCTAAAAACCCCACCCAGGAAGAAGCAGACTCACTTTGATAGGGATACTCCCCCAGCTTTCCCAATCATTTCTTCATGATGCAAAACTACAGGATTCCACGGGATGTGGAGGAACTTGAAGAGCGTCCTGAGCCACTGCTCAGGGTGCAAGACCAGCTGCTCATAATACATCATCATGCAACGGTCAAGACCAGCCTCCAAGCACTGGTTATACATGATCTCGATGGCACGATTCCATTTGGTCAGGCAATCCCTGTAGCTATTCAGATCAAAGCCAGCAATGGTGACCTTCCTGGAGATCATGGAATGAACGGAGGCCCGGCCATCTCTGACCATCAAAATAAACTTGGCATTGGGGAAAATCCTGGCAAGGTAAGTTAAAGACTTGAGGGAAAAGGGGTCCTTGTTGCACAGGTAAGGTGCTGGCTCCCCGTGCTTCACGATAATTTCCAAGAGAAAGGCCTGCATAGCCGAGTCCAACACCTCGTCTGTGACACCTGCTTCATCGAGCCGCATTTTCTCTTTGCTTGATCGGGCCCACATCTGCTTGACAGCCAAAATCCGAGGGATGACCCGTGTCTCTTCTCCACAGCGGATGTCCGGGTGAGCATCTAGCATTGCCCGCATCAGGGTGGTGCCACTCCGGGGTACCCCCCCAATAAATATTAAAGGCATATCCTTGTTATAAGCCAGCGTGGCATTTTTCTTCGTGCTCTGGCTGGTTCTTGTGGTTGCTTTGGCTGGCTCCAGTCGGGTCAGTTGGCTTCTCTCCTCTATTTGGTGATGGCATTCCATAGCATGTTGCCCCAAGTAGAAGACAGTCACTGAACTAATCACCAGACAGACCAGCAAGAGGTTCTGCTTGAGTTTCCCTACCATCTTTTGTAAAGAAGCCACTTCATGCAGTTAGAGGTGGCTGGCTGGCCCAAGTCACTGCCTGTGTTTCATGCCATGCAGAGTGTGGTCCCAAGAGATCAAGACTTGCTGGAACAGAGGAATAAATAAAGGAAACAAAAGGAAGCAAAATAAATCAGAGTACTGTGATTAAATTTCAAGAGCTTCTCTCCTCCCAAGCAACATTCCAGCTATTAAAATGATAACACTCGCAATCATCAATGATCGAGAGTTAATGGGAGTTACAACACAAGATTGTAATTTTGAATGCCTATGGAGATTCTCAGTCATCCAGGTCATGGTTGTCCCAATGGTGCTTTTCCAAAACACAGCTGGACTTTCTTTGCTTTTCCTTGAAGACATTTTGCTTCTCATCCAAAAAGCTTCTTCAGTTCTTAGATGAGAAGCGAAACTTCTTCAAGGAAAAACAAAGGAAGTCCAATTTGCCTTTTGGAAAAGCACCTTTGGAATTGTAATTGGGAAGACTCACACACACACACACCCCACACACACAAAGTCATGAAAAAAACCAGCCTGCTCATGAGGTTGTTGTGGGAATAAAAATGAAAGGCGGGGAGATGTAGAAGAAACATTTACATATTATCTTGAGCTTGTTGGAAAAGTCAGAATACAAAGACAAGAATTAAACAAATACAGTGGTATCTCAGTACTCGGCTGCTTCAAAAGTTGTTAAATTTGGTACTCGACACATTTTGACATAAAAATGTTGTCCCGGTACTCATTGTTTGCTTGGTCTTGATGCGCTGTGACAGGAAAAGGGGGACTGCCATGGAGCACAGACAGGAAATTGGCCATGTAGGGAAGGTCACTGAAGAGGGTGGACAGAAAGTCAGCCATGCTGGGAAGGTCACTGACATAGGAAAAGAGACAGACAGGATGTCCTTTCTGGCCAAAACAAAGGGTCATGTAGTAAATCACGTGGTTCGTTTGGCATTCATTGTTTTTAATACTCATCGTGCCTCCTGGAACCAATTAATCAGAAGTACCGAGGTACCACAGTAAATAATTTTCAGGAAGTCCTGGACAATAAGAGATGGTCACAGTTCAAGGGCATAGTATGTGATTTAAAATGAGGTCAAGGAACCTATACCCCAGCGAAGTTCATAGAGCCACAATCCTCATCATCACAATTAAGCCATGCTGGCTAAGGATTCTGGAAAGAGAATCTCATCTATTCTTCTCAAGACAAGAAAGCCACAAGTTTCTAGATTCTGGTAGCAAGAACTGTAAGAGTGGAGAATGCTGGCTTAGATCATGATCCAATTCAATATATGCAGAACCACAATTTAATCAATTAATATGGGTACACATAATAGAATGAACCACAACAAACATAACCAGGCTTAACACCAACTAAATTTAGCATGTTATTGAATATCACCCTAAAATTATTTGCTGTTGAATCTAGGGAGATGGTTTAGTGTATCCACATAACCTGTGTGTGCCAGAACACTAATGTATCTCTGAGTTGATAAGATACAGGCAACAATATGTTGATTTCCAAGATATTCTCTAGATTACCACTCTTATCAGCTTACAGAGGATAACATGAACATGCTTGGAGTAAAACTGAGATTTAGTTGCACTTGTAGTCCACCAGCCCAAACTGACAAGTACTACTTTTGCTATTAGCAGAGGATGCTGTACATGGCAATGTGCAACTAAGGCTGGAAACTTTTCTATGCCTTTTCTGTTTCAGTAAAAAGCATTATGTGTGAGTTTTAAACTGATCAAAGACACGTTAAGGAGTGGAGGTACATATTTGTATGCTCAGCTAATACAGTGTTTTCAAATTTAGCAACTTTGAGATGTGCAGACTTTAACTGGCTGGGGAGTTCTGAGAATTAATGTCCACATATCTTTAAGGTTTCCAAATTTAAAAATAAACTGATCTAATATCAACCAAAGATATGGAAATAACAGAGACAATGCAGAGTGATTTGAATGAAAACAAAATTTATGTTAGAAGAGGGTGAGACAGGCTAAACAAGAAACATCAAGCAGAGATAACAATTAAAAAATATGAAATTATTTGGGACAAATCTGAAGGGGAAATATTACTGCAAGCAATATTTTCAAGAGCAATGTGGTATGATTGTCAAAGAGGGGCAGTGAAACATACATTGTAAATGTTAGCGTACAAATAAAAAGATTGATAAAAGGAAATCATCTGAAATATTCAAACTGCTGAAGTTGCAGATATAAATGAACTAACAAGAAAAATGTTAGAATATGGATGTGGTTTGCTAACGGGAATGGTTGTATAACTTATTTAATGAGTTTGTAAAGACTTCATCTCTGGCTTTCGATTAGAAGACAGTTGATATTGTTTCTCTGTCAAAGGAAACTGCCATAAGTATAAATACAAAAACTTCAGTTAGATTCATTTGATAAGTGTGAAAAAGCGTCAGACAATTCCTGACAAAATGGTACAAAAATGTCAGTGTGCAACATTGAAGAAATACAGACCTCTTCTGCATTAAGAAATATATGAACATAATTTTAAAAAGTCTTTCTACTTTTGTGCTACTTTTACTCTACTTTTACTATCTATAAAACTGTATAATAAACAGCATATGCTTGAATTATGGAATGTTTTGAAATCAAAGGTCAGTTGTTGAATGTGATAAAACCATTTACATACTGGGAGTTCAGCATGCATAGGAATGAAAGGAATGCTTAGCAAATGATTCAAAATAGAGAAGGGAGAAAGTTAAGAATGTGTGAAGTGCTCTTTATGTTTAATGTATTTACGGATAAATATATAAGAAAATATCGGGGTGATGAGAGATGTGTTGATTGGAGTTGTGGATGTACAGGTAGTCCTTGACTTACAACACTTTATTTAGTGTCCATTCGAAGTTACAACAGCTCCGAAAAAGTGACTTATGACTGCTTTTCACAATTACAACCAATGCAGCATCCCCATTGTCAGGTGATCAAAATTCAGGCGCTCAGCATTTGGTTCATATTTATGATGGTTGTAGGGACATGTGATCACCTTTTGTGACCTTCTGACAAGCAAAATCAATGGGGAAGGCAGATTCACTTAACCAAGTCACTAACTTAACAACTGCAGTGATTCACTTAACAAGAAAGTGACAAGAAAGGTCATAAAGTGGGCAAAATTCACTTAACAAATGTCTTGCTTAGCAACAGAAATTTTGGGCTCAATTGAGGTAAGTCAAATACTACCTGTACATGTCCTTTGGTAGGTATGTGATAGTGCTTTGTTGGATGAAACTGAATTATTTGCAGCTAATGCTAACTAACTGTACAATGCAAGAGGGGAAAATGGATCTGAAAATTATTTTATCAGATCAAAATTGCTGCATTTACCACAGGAAATGGGGGGTGGGGATGATTGCAAGTAAATGATAACAAACTGCAGCAAGTGGATGAATTTGTGTATCTTCTCAAAATGTTTACTAAAAGTGGGAAATAAATGGGGAAAAGTTTAGATGTACCCAAATGATGGGCAGCACAATCTTTGTGGGAATTGAATATTTGTCAAAAGAAACAAAATGTATCTTATACACTTTCTTATATGGATTCAGTAGGTGGGTTCTCTAGGACAGAGGTCCCCAATCCCTAGTCGTGAACCGGCACCAGTTCACAGCATGCCAGAAATTGGGCCACGCAGGCAGCACATGAACCCACACACTCTCCAGTTCACAGAAAAACCTCTGTCCACGGAACCAGTCCCTGGTGCCCAAAAGGTTGGGAGCTGCTGCTCTAGGAGAAACAAAAAAGTAAATTGAATGTAATGGAAATGGGCTATTCAAGAAGTATGTTGTGCAAAACAAGAGACAGAAACAAAAATGAATGAGTGATGAATGAATGTGAGAATACAAGAGTATGAAAAAGCATGCTTCACAAATTTGCATATCTGAGGTGATTTGATTTGATTTGAATTTGATGCTGAGGTGGTTTCTGTCAGGGTAATGATAATTTAACAGCTGACCAACTGCTGTAAGGTTGTAATGCTATAATACTATAATGTTACAATGATGATGTAATGGTAGCAATGAGTCAGCAGGGTTATTGGACTGCTACCACTTTAAGAGGCTGTAATATAAGACAGACCTTGTGGGGGC
>JANHFL010007088.1:45818-56472 GCA_032468155.1 Oxyrhabdium leporinum | reverse complement strand
GTTCCAATATTTGGGGGGGGCTGCCACAGAGTTCATTCTCCAAAGCACCTGAAGGCAGAACAAGAAGCAATAGATGGAAACTAAGAAGGAGAGATGCAACCTAGAACTAAGGATCAATTAACCAGTGGAACAGCTTGCCTTCAGAAGTGGAGGCTTTTAAGAAGAAACTGGACAGCCATTTATCTGAAATGCTTGGGCAGGGGGTTGGACTAGAAGACCTCCAAGATCCCTATCAACTCTGTTATTCTGAACATATAAAAGCAACTTTAAACATATTTAAATGTTCCTGAGTTCTTTGTCTAGTGCTTGCCTGATTACTTGCAGTGCTTGTAAGAAAAGCATTTGTAACTTTTTGGTTGACACTCTTCATATATAAGGCACTATTACATTGTAGTACAGAATGTTACACTGAAAAAAAAACATAGATAACAATGCTCTATACTGCCATAAGCAGTATGATAACCACATAAATACATCCTCAATAATCATATACTGAGGTAGTAATTCAATTAAAAAAATAATGGCAAGTGAGAAATACATTGTAACAACCTTGAAAACAATGTGATAAACAATGTTATTTAAAACAGGGAAAAATAAAGATCATTTTTCTACAAAACAAATACATATCCAAACATTTGTATTGCAAGGTTCTCAGATAACTGATAGTTGTAAAATGCATTTTATACAATATTTTTTACTCCTACCTGTCAATCTTGGTAGTTCAATCCTGTTAAGTATCTTCATTGTATCTGTTGGTTCAAATAATGGCACAAAATCCAAATGTTGCTCAGTGTGCAACTCATGGGACACTATGCTATCTAAGTAATACCAATTAGACATTCTTGGAGTAAATCTTGCAATTTTTTAGATTTATATGTGATGTAAGAATTAAGTTACTTTTTAAAATGATTTCAAGCAAATTTAAGTAACTTGTTTGAGTAGCATTAAAACATTCCCTTAGCTAATTCATTTATGGTAGTAGTATCATTATTTTGTTCAAATGTAATTCCAATGGGCAAAAATAAAACAGTATACATAAAAAGAGGTGCCAACCCGCCCTGTCCGTACATCATCAACCAAATCACCAACATTCTGGCAGGCGCCAATACCGCAAGGGTTCAAAATCCATGAATCATCACATCATAAGCGCACAATCCACTCCGATTCCCTCCCCGCAATTTCATGGCACGTGACAAGTCCATTCACAAGTTAGTGTACAATCTAATTCACGAAAATGCACAGTAGGGACTTAACATAAAATTCAACAACCGCCTAACAAATTAGCTTGGCCTGTTTACAGTCCATTCTTTTCCTCAGAAAGCCTTGGGAAAGAGAATATCGTGCTGGAAATAGCCTCCCTTCTACCCGCCCTGCCGTTTTATTTGCTCTTTGCTTTTTTGATATCAGAGGTCATCTCAACTGGCTCCTCTATTTCTCACAATCACGACTTTAAGGGACCCACCCACAACCTCAGGCGGCGCCAGACGGGGCATGCCTGTCCCCTTCGGAAGAAAGAGCGAACCTACGGGAAGCACCGGGAGAATTGCCTAGCAGCACCTTGCTCCGGACACTTTCCCCCCCCCCCCCGCTCTCTCGCCGCCTCGCTCCACCATCCACAACGCCGAAGCCACCCAGTTCGACGTCGCTCCCGACTGAATGAAAAGTGGGTGGAGAAACACGCCGAAGGTCGCCACTTCCCGTCTCCTCCCCCCGACACACACTTCTCGCGAGAAACTCCACGGCCTCAACGACGGTTTTAAAAAGCGAGGAGCGGGAGGGTGGGGGTCGGCTCTACCGATGACTCGCCCGGCACGTAACCAGAATTGCCCCTCCCCCTTCTCGCTTTGCGTAGTCCGCAGGTACTCCTGTCATGTGCAGTTGCCTTGACTCGCTTTATTGTGGTTGCTGTTTGGTCACGTGACAGTCGCCTCCCGCCTCGTCCCGGAAGAAAAAAAGAGGCGAGGTTTCAGGTGCTCCTTCGTCGGAAGGCGTATGTAGGGTTGGCTCTACATATATGGGAGGTTGAACCTCGCAGGTTTCGAAGTTGGCCATGGCAGCTGCTGTTCTGGAGCCCGCAAGCGAGGACTGGGAGCAGCAGCCTCTTTTGAACGGAGACGGAGACGAAAGGTGCATAGGGGCGACTGCGCTCGGTTCTTATTTGCCAGGGGCGCCTTTTCGGCCTGAAGGAGCGGGAAGTGGGTGAGATCCACTTGGACTCCAGAAGCGATGGAGTCACAGTCCTCTGTACCGGCAACTCAACTTGTCTCACGCTGAAGGTGCTGGGAATTGTAGTATAAATAAATTCAGTTTCTCGTAAGCTGCTCGCCTTGGTGCGTAAGAAGGAGAGGCCTATAGTAATCGGTGCTAGTGAAATTAGCCTTGAAGCTTAAATTACAAAATAGCTACATGAATATGAGAAACCAAAACAACTGATGGTGATACCCTATAGGCGTTAAAATCGGTGATGTCTGTTTAATATAAATGATACAGGTATTTGTATTTATGTATAATGTGTTTTATTAGCGTTGTATATCAGATTGCGTGACATCTGCAGATGGCATACACTAAATAAATACATCTGTGTTAAAAAAATCTTAATAGATTTTTGACCTACTGTCTGTTGCATTAATAAAATATGTATGAAGGCCAAGGTTGTTTATTGACAAGGCACAGTAGGTGTTTTTGCATATATTTAAATGGAGTGTGTGTACTTGAATCAGACATTTTATTTTATTTTTAAAAAATATATTTCAGGTTTCTTGAGCTTTTAGAATATCGTCTGACGGGTGTCAACCTTGTCAACTTGAAGACTTGTAGACTTCAACTCCCAGAATGGCTGGCTGAGGAATTCTGGGAACTCCGGTCTACAAGTCTTAAAGTTGCAAGTTTGGAGACCTCTGCCATATGGTAATATTGAATAGTGATTTTTATGGTGTTTATTGCATAACATTGATTGTGAAAGCTAAATCTGGCTCTAGGTTCTACCTCAGTTTAACTTCCCAATAAGCAATTGAGTCAGAAGATCATTGAAAAGTAGTTTATTAGAGTTCCCTGATAAAGTGGGGTCTCTATGTAAAAGGAAGAGAGAATCTTGAGCCCCATGTTTCCTTTTTATAGTTAACACAAAGAAAATGTAAGAGGAAAGTTGATTGGACAGAATAAAAGCAACCTCCCCTTTACATAGGAAATTGGATACATGTAGTAAAACATGTTATATATTTGTATCTCATAATATCACACATATTCATTAAAATGAGGTCTGATGTCAGAAGGGGCGTAATTGTAAGGAAAAGCGTTATTTGGAGTTCATGAAAGAGATACCAAGTTGTACTAACCCCAAGTTGTACTAACAAACTTTTCTTATCTGGAGATAGTCTCCAGCTTGTTCATCAGTTTAGGAATGTTAAAAGTTAATAAATCTGAACATCATTTTAAAAGAGAGAAAATAAATTAAAATACAAGGTAACTACGGTATGTTAGTTAACAAATAACAAAACCCATGTTATTTGCCCCTCATTTGAGTGTATTAAAGTGTACATTTTTTATTTTTGTTTCCTTAGAGGGAACTCTGATTAATCTTAGGGAGTAAGACTAGTGTGGCACCTTAAATTCCTGAAAGTCCAAGCCCTCCTATGACCATTCTTAAAGCACAGTACTGTAGATGCTTTCTGTCCAATGCAAAATAGAGAGGAGTTATGACTCCTGATCTTGCAAATACTTTTGTGTATGCAGCATTGGACTGTATTTATATATTTATCTTTAATAAGTTTATATAGCCACCCAACTTACAAATTGTGACTGGGTCATCATCTTGTTTCATAGAGGATTCTTGCAAATTGCATGCCAATATTTCCTGTCCTAGCCTACATCAAAGGGGTTGACATCAGTGTTAAAAGTATCTTCAATTTCTGTGTTTCCTCCTGACAAAGTTATTGCCTGCTCCCTCCTTAACACATCAGAACCTCAACACCCACATTCTTCCTCCAGGTCAAAGGATCCCATATCGCCTCCAGATAATGTAACCACTTTTCTGTAATGCATTTGCCCAGCATTCAGTGCCCTCGTCCCAGACACCCAATTGCTTCCCCTCTCCAAATCATACAAACATACAAATCTGACAGCTTACTTTGTTCTCAGCTGGGATAGCTGAAAGTCTAAATATGACTAGGGAAAGGAGCTGACATCTACATTCCAATCAACACTATCCTCTAAACATTTGCTGTATCATCTTTTAAACCTCTTTATGCATAAACTGCTGTCCAGTATGATCTCCCACATCTTATACTCATGTCTTTGATATTTTCTACCCAAATTTAAGATTTAGCATTTGTCCATATTTAAATTCATTCTGATATATTTGTGTCCAATTCATGCTTTCTATATCAATTATTGAATTTGACTATGGTAAAATAGAACAGGGCATTGCCAATTCATGATGACATGCATTAGAGAATGATTTTGCTCATACCAAGATAGGAATGATTAAATGTAAATATAGCAACATATAGTCCTAACACTTCTTAAGTTAGAATTTGTTGAAGAATGATGAGCATTTGACATGTTAACATTAATCTCATTAATATTACATTATTGTTTACAGATCTAAGGATGTTATGGAAACGTTGCAACATTACAAGAGCCGGTGGAGATCCATTCGAATAATGTATCTTACAATGTTCTTCAGCAGTGTTGGTTTGTAAAATTGGCTAACCAGTCATCGGTGTTTTAATATAACACTGTTACTGTTGATTCATTGGATATTAATTAAAATGTGTAGAAATTCTTATATAGCAAACTGTGCTTTATTTTTTTTGGCTCATTTGTAAGTTACATTCAGTAATTTATTTTGGATTTAGCAAAAAACAAAATAATACTAGACTATAGTATTATAAACTAGCACCAAAGGAAAAACAACTGTCACAATAAAAAAATTCAGGAACTTGTTCATAAACTTGTAGGTACCAGGTGGAATTAAGCCTGGCTGAAGCAAATGTTCACCAGCAGAATCAATAGCGTGGTTCTATTTCCAATATATTCTATGTCCATAGTTAGGAAGATAATGCCACTGAATATCTGTTGTAACATGTAAACTAGTTCTTGGCATATTGGAATCTGATTGGGGTAGATATTCCATTATTTTCCTCACTTTTTTTAAAAAAAATGGTCAGTGTTCATAAACTGTCTTCTGTAGTTGCCTTGACTTTTTCTGAATATTGTGGTTTGTGGTAAAATGATATGAAGTACCTTCTAGATTTCTGGATCATCTTGTATAATAGATGATAAATGAAGTCTTTTGTGGGGTCTCATTAAAAGAAACAGAAGAATGTATACAACACATTAAAGAGTTTTCACAGTGATATAATTCAATGTAAACAGTTCCACATATGCAACTACCATTGACTGAATTCCTCTTCCTTGAAGGTAGATATTTTAGGATAATACATATTCCATTCTGTAGTTAAACTATATAACCAAGTGTCATTGGATAACGTGTAGTTCTGTTATAGGTAGTTTAATTTTCTTAAAAATATCATTTTAAGTTTGCAAGACAAGGTTAAACATTACATCTAAAATTATTTGGAGTTTTTGAACTTTCTCTTTTTCCAAAATAACATAACTCCATGCTTTTTTGTATGGAATTCCGTATTTTTATTTCTCTGAATATGGTCAGTAGATGACAAAAAAGTACTAGAGAAAAACAACTAAACTACTTTATGTTGCAGGTTTCTCTATTGTCATTATGTCAATATGGCCCTATCTTCAACAGGTTTGTGAATCACCTAAATTTTTACTTGCATGATATTAAGTTAGGTATCTGAGAGCTGTAGTGATATGGTATCATGATTATGGAGCATGGAAAAATAACTTGCAATGTCCAAATTGCTGTTTCCTATTTCAAATATTGAAGAAGAAAGGCTGGAACAGACAATGATTATAAGTTGACTTCGGGGTTACTAGCATACCTACTGGTGGAGACTAAGAAGAGAGTTTTGTGAGTTTTTGCCCCTGGAGTGTATAAAGCAGTCCTTACTAATGTTAGGATTCCATATTTACAAGCCTTCACATTTATATAAAGATTCATATTTTAGTCTGGCTTTTGTGATAGTTGTTTTAGCATATGTAATGTCTTAATCTATTTTGTTTTAGTGTATGTAAAATTAAATTTCCATGAGCTGGGAAGGGTAGTATAGAAATAAAGTATATTTTAAGGAGGGAGATGTATATTCCCCCATCTTTCCCCTCTACTAATGAAATAGCTTTAATTGAGGGGAATGGATTGCAATTATTAACTGATCTTACATAGTGATTTATGGTTCTGAATTGATTTTTTTAAAATCCAGATTATGGAGGGAGAATTGTATGCTGCTTAGAGTTATTACAATGGCCCGTAGGCCTTATAAAAAATAAATATTTTTGTTCAAAAATTATTTTACATAATATACAGATAGTCCTTGACTTACGGCCACAATTGAGCCCAAAATTTCTGTTGCTAAGCGAGACAGTTATGTGAGTTTTGCCCCATTTTATGACCTTTCTTAGCACAGTTGTTAAGTGAATCACTGCAATTAAGTTAGTAACACGGTTGTTAAATGAATCTGTCTTCCCCATTGATTTTGCTTGTCAGAAGATTGCAAAAGGTGATCACATGATCCCAGGACATAGCAACCATCATAATTATTTTCTGGAGAAATAGATGGTAAGATACAGGAGAGCTTAGGTTTTAGTGTAATGGTGCAATCAATTGAGTTACAACACAATTAAAGAGGACAGGCATTATAATTTGCAAATATTCATGTTTTGGAAAAGACAGCTATAATAGAAATGTACCGAAGTGAAACAGTTTAGGTGTTGGATTAGGATTTGGAGGAACAGGCCCATGTCCACTGTCGATTATGGAAGCTGATTGGGTGACTTTGAGCCAATGAATATCCTCACCCTAACCTATTCTAAAGAATTGATGTTTTGATTGCCATTTTTAAGTTCTGGAGCAAAATATGTTTATAAATAATAAATAAAGAAAAAGAGGAAAGTGCATGACACCAACCCTTCAAAATATTTTTTGCCATTGATCCTCGTCAAATTGTACCAGCCATCCAATGGTATATAAATTATTCAGTAACCATTCATTTACCATTTGGAATGTGTATTCTTACTCCTTGTAGTGATGCTGCTAAAAATAGTATTTTTTTTAACTATTATAATATGAACGGGTAGTGCTTCATAGAGTAGTTTTAAATTTAAACTTCAGTCTGTTTCAATACTAGTTTAATAGTGTTATTCCATAAGTTATTAATAAGCTTAATTTACCAACTAATAGTCTGCAAGATTTAATATATAAGTACTGGGTCCTCTAATTTAACCTTGTCATTAAAAATGTTCTCTTCATTAACATTTACCTATATTTTAGTAGCATGACAATATCTGTTAGGATTGAATATTTTTTAATTACGGTGTCGTACTGATTAATAAAATATTGCTGAAATTGTGTTTATGGTTTCCATAGATAGATAAAACTGCAGACCCAAGTTTTCTGGGCTGGATTATTGCTTCATACAGCATTGGTCAGATGACAGCTTCTCCATTCTTTGGAATGTGGTCTAATTGCAGGCCAAAAAGAGAACCTCTTGTGGTTTCGACTGCTATTTCAATAGCTGCCAATTTCCTCTATGCTTATATCCATTTGCCCCCTTCACACAACAAATACTACATGCTAGCTGCTCGAGCATTGGTGGGGTTTGGTGCAGGTAATTTTAGAAATATTTAAAGTTTGCTAGATTACTACAGTAGCTATATGTATTTAAGGCAATTCATTAGAGAAATCAAAATCTCAGGCCCTTGAGATCCTTCTACCCCAAAAAGTTGGCACTCAGAACCTCTTGAGTAAATGTATAATCCTGCTGATTGTCTCAATTTATAGATTGAAAAGTTTTCCTAGAATCCTACTTACTAATGTTTGTGCCATGGCTTTCTGTAGGATTAGAGAATCTCCTAATTTGAATTACCACAAAGTACAGTTTTCTAAGTAACATACTCATCAGAGTAGTAAAGATTCCCTGAGATATCAGTCTAAAAGTACTAGTCATATTAATTTTAGGGATTTTTCTCATGAAAAAAATTGCAAGGAATTTACCACAGTTTCTCAAAGGCAATTTACTCAGATTTCACACCTCAGTGAAGCTATGAAATAATTATTCCTGATTAATTTCAAGTTTCTAAAATTTTCTCAAGCTCATTGATATTTCTGACTATTTGTTTTCAAGATAAAGGTTCTTTTGCATCTTTTTAGTTATTAATTTCTGTGGTAACGAGACCTATTAAAATAGATTTGGTGAGCAGACAAAAGACCAAGATTTTGCATACTATACTGTTGGGCTTTTAGCTACCTTATGCGCCTTAGGGTTTCCAGATAAACACTGTTTCGTTTTGTTTTAGGAAATGTAGCAGTAGTTCGCTCATATATTGCTGGTGCCACCTCTCTTACTGAAAGAACTAATGCCATGGCAAACACTAGTGCTTGCCAGGCACTGGGATTCATACTGGGACCAGGTACAAGCCTGCATTGTATTCTCATTTTCTTCAAGTGATTCATTAATTAGTTGCAGGAGGAAAATTTTTTAATCTATGTGTACGTATTTAAACTTTAAATTGCCACATAAACACATAGTAATATTACAGGACTATTTATAAATGGGGCTTGAGTTTTAAGAAATAGAATGTGGTCCCAATTTGACTTCAGACTCCATTTTTCATTTAGTTTTTTTACAGACAGTTTATTACTAAATAAAATTTGAAGCAGTGCGTGTCAAGGAAAAATATTAATACAAACTACTAAAAGAACTATAACTTATTATTTGGGATTTTTTAATCAGAAGTTGAATACTAATTGATTTTTCTTTCATTTAGTTAATACATTAGATTTTTAGCTGCTGTAATAAAATTTCTATATTTTTTTATAATTAACATCAGGCATACTTACTGTTAAAATCCAGTTGTATAAACTTGTATTTTCTATTAGTTTTTCAGACTCTCTTTTCACTTATTGGGGAAAAAGGAATCTCATGGAAACCAATTTATCTTCAGTTGAACATGTACACAGCTCCAGTTTTATTTGGAAGTCTTCTAGGAATTATTAATATTATTCTGATAATTACTGTATTTAGGTAATTGGAAATTTAAAAACTTGTTAATATTTATAAGAAAGGTCTTTCAATTTGTACATAAAATCTCTGTTCTTCTTAGTCCATTTAGGTTCTTTAGTTCTTATTTATTTTTAGTATTTCTTGATCAACAGTATTGCGATAGATCTTAGTTTGTTAAGTTTATTAAATCTTATAAATTATGAGTATAATTCTCTAAAATAATATACAAGTGCTTCTATTCTCAAGTTATTTACGCAGTGTGTTTATAAGACTTTATCCATAAAACAAGATGTTGCATAATTGAATTAACAAAGAATTGTGCCAGATAACATTGTTTCAATACAAAACTCAATTATATTGAAAGTTTCTTTGGTATATTCAACTATTGTTTCACACAATCGCTTTATTTTTAGAGAGCATCGTGTAGATGACATGGGACAACCACAAAATAGTATTAATACTGAAACTGAAGGTAATTTGAAATATGTTTTAATATACTTGCTAATATAGGTAGGAATAGTGTCAAATGATAATGTGCGAAGGATGAGGGTGATAGCTCTTGGGATATATGTTTCAAGTCTCAGCAATTAATTGTAACTTCAAATTTATTAGATTTGGTGGTTCACAAGCATGCACTAATGATTGTAATTTGTCGTGGATAGGAATATATCTGCAGTGAGAATGAATTCCTGTGTCAATGTTATTACAATGCAACTTCTAGATAAATACTAATATCTAATATATACTAAGATTCTAATGGAAAGTATGAAGGAATCTTAAAGTATCAAATTCTAAACAGAAATTTAAAGTAATGAACATGCTGCAAAAAGTGAGCAATGTACCTGATCTTTCTAGATCCTTCTGTATTCTTAATGAAAGAAAAATCTTTTAGCCTAATTTGGAAATAACTATTTATTTGATTTGTTTGCTGTCCATCTTGCTCTGGATGGCTTATAACATTAAAAGCCAATACAATCTAAAAAAAATGAGTAAAACAAGTATTTCTAATAACGATTAAAATTACAGTTTAGAGATGGAGAGGAAGGGGGAAAAGTGGGATCTTCTCTTAATCCATCAACGATCTCCAGCATGATACATTCCCATTGGGGCCCCAGGCAGAGGTAAAATCTAGCCGGTTCGCACCGGTTCATGTGAACCGGTAGGGAAAATTTTGATTGGTTCAGAGAACCAGCAAATATCACCTCTGACTGGCCCCGTCCCTGCCTGCTCACCCTGCCCCCTGCTCACCCCACCCCATTGTCTCTGCCTGCCTTCCCACGAGGATGTACCTGAGACCCAACTGCTCCTGATCTGCCTGCCTGCCAGCCTGGGTAAGTAAGCCGTCGTCGCTTGTTTCGCTTCCCACCCGGCGCTGCGTCCCCTTGCGGCCTAGCTAGCTGCCCCTCACCATGGTCCCCGGAGCTTGCCTGCTGCCGCCGCTTGCTTTGCTTCCCATCCAGTGCAGCTAGCTGCTCCCCCCCCACGGTCCCCGAGCTTGCCTGCCGCTGCCGCTT
>JANHFL010007088.1:4746-42051 GCA_032468155.1 Oxyrhabdium leporinum | reverse complement strand
TACATTCAGTGTATAAGACACATCCAAATTTTCACCCTCTTAGGAGGGGAAAAGTGTGTCTTCTGAAAAATACGGTAATATTGTTCTAGCTGTAAATATAGAAATGGCATGTCTCTCATAAAATCATGTTATGTAATTATATAATTCATACATATTCAACTATATTGTCATACATTTCTAAGTAGAATTTTTTCTTCACATAGTGTTATGTAATTATATCTATTTTTCTTCACATACTATATTTTTTGTGAAATGTTAATGTCTTTTAGTGTTCTGCGTAAAATTTTATTATGAAAAATTATAATTTGTATTTTAGTCTTTAATTTTTTTTCCCCAAGGACCAATATCTTTTTTTAAATGATTTTGAATTTGAAACATTTCTATTCGTAGCACTTGCTTTTTGTATTATGCTATTAGTACAAATGCTTCCTGCAGTTTTTATTCAGTTTCAGAGTTGTTAGTTACAATTAGATAGTTGGTAAACCCTGAAATTCAGAAAGTTCTCTACTATATTTAATTTAATACATCTTTTATTGTATTTTTTAGCATAGCTACACCATTAACAATGGATATGTATGCATGGACCAGAAAAAAAGCAGTGTTTATCAATGGCTTAATACTTGGTGCTGTTGGCATTGAATCACTGGTTGTGTTTTTAGCAGTCAAAGAACTTTCTAAAAGGTAATATGTTCAAGTTATACTGTTTCAGTATAATATTTATTTTCACAAAAATCTGATTTCAAAAAAAGGAATAAGTCTTAGAATACAAATGGCTGTGGGTAAATGCATTTCTCCAGCAGTGATTAATTTATGTAATATCGCTGATACTTAAATCATTACGAACAAAGGACTCGGTTTGAATATGGAAAATTTTCCTTGGATAAAATATGGGTACTGTAATTTTAGTTTTCATTATTCAACAGGATTGGTGAACGTGCAATCCTCTATGGAGGTCTAGTTATTATCTTGGTTGGATTCTTTGTTCTGTTACCTTGGGGAAATCAGTTTCCTAATATCCAGTGGGCAGGTATAAATTTAAATGTTTAAATTATTTTAAGATCTTTGATGAGTACATGTAGCCATATATGGTATTTATTTGTATATTTTCAGACATAAGGAATAATTCTACTCCAAGAAGGACCTTTGGTGAAACTTTTGCATTTCTGTGGATGTCACAAATTGAATTTTCATCCAATAATACAGCTGAAGCAACAGGATGTCCTCCTATACAATCTTGGTGCAGTTATACTCCAGTAATTCATCTGGCCCAGTATATCACTTCCGACATTCTAATAGGATTGGGTTATCCAGCCTGTAATGTGATGTCATATAGTCTGTATTCAAAAATGTTAGGGCCAACACCTCAGGTAAGATTTAAACTTAGGCGGATACTTTTTTTAATAGGTTTAACAGTTTTGGAAAATAAGTTGCCAAGTGGTAGATTACTGAGCTTGGAACTCTTTTTCTGTCATGCTTTGGTTAAGTGATAGAACTACATAGCATCATTATATTTTATCATCTAGCTCACATGATTTGGTGCAATATAGCTATGAATTGCTTCCTGTAATAGTCTTATTTCATCAAAGAACTTTTTTATCCCTTCAGATTATCAAAAGTTTTAGTAAAGCTGAGCTACTGAATGATTTGTGTATGAGGGACAGTGAGATTTTTTTGGTACAGCAATAATTTTACTAAAAGCTATTATTGTTATCCTATAGGGACCTGGATCTTCCATCAGGCCCTGGGCAGAGGAGTTTCATGAATTTATGAATATGCTACAATCTTTCAAATTTTGTATTTTCTTAGATTGTTTAGTAGTTTGTTCTTTTAATATTATACTATTTTTAACTTAGCTTATATGCCACCTTGAGTTGTTTGATAATCGGGCCATCTCATAAATCCTAATACTCCTACTGTTATTATTACTAATGATGACGATGATGGTGCTATTTTGCTAGTGCCAAACTGGGAGAATGATAATAGATTTTGTTTGAACATTTCAGGATTAAAACCTGTCACTAACACTAAACACAATCTGATCTATTTTAGGGTATTTATATGGGATGGCTAACTGCTTGTGGAAGTGGTGCGCGTATTCTGGGCCCGGTATTTGTCAGTCAACTCTACAGTTCCTTAGGACCCCGCTGGGCATTTGGTTCCATCTGTGGAATTGTCGTTCTTTCTCTCTTACTACTTGAAGTGGTGTACAAGAGACTTATTGCATTTTCAGTCAGATACGAGCCCCTACAAGAACAGATCTCCTAATTACCTCTGCTCAGTCTTGTTCTACTTTAATCATTATTTGCTCTTTTCAGTATTTTGCATCTTTGGCAGATGGTTTATAGAATTATCATTCACCTGGACTGACAGTATTTCTACCACCAGTTTAATACTGGAAATGACAGACTGTGATACAGTAGATGTTATTATTTTGGAGCATACTTTTAAGAGATGGCACTAGTTCTAATTATATATTTAAAATACATTGATTCTGTGAATCATGTCTTAAATGAAACTGTTTTTAAACTGAACTTAAAAAGGCTATTTATTCTAATAAAGTTTTATGAGAATGATTAATGTTTATGAATTTTTATAATTGGCTGGCTTTTTTAAATTGAATGTATTTTAAGTAAAACATAGCAGAAATTAATGCTTATATTTTGTAACACATACAGTAATTTATTTTGGGATTTCCACTCATTCAGTGTATATATTTTTTAAAATGGTTCAAATAATATCAAAAGTAAAAGTAAAAATAGTGTACGTTGATGTAGCACTTGTAATAAGAGATAAGCACTGAAACTGATAGAATCTTCAGATTTGATAATTGGAGGCTACTGAGGTAGGTATCTCAGGTTTCCACTATTACGCCAAGAATCTAAGCCACTGCTTTCCTGAACAGTAAAACTTTAACCAATTATGAAATGCCTTCATCACATTAAACTGAAAAAAATATTAAATGGTAATTGCCCAGTGTTGAAGTTACCTTTTTTCCTGATTGTGCAACAGTGTAACCAAAGTGATTTTAGATTTGGTTTTCTTAAAAATTCAGCCTTTTTTATCTTAAACCTATTTGCACAGTTCCATATCTCATAAGCAGGACTTCCAGATCGCAAATCAGAAACCTGGTGATGTCAGATGTTGCTGAGACTCAGGAGGAGAAATTGAGATAGTGCGCCTCTGGTGATGTCACAGAGGTGGGGTTCTGGTTGCGTAGCACATTCTTTCATTTATTTGCAGATCACTTACATGACATGTTTGATAACAAGATTTTGGATAGCAGTATAGAAAATGGTAAATTCATAAATTGTTTTGTGTTTGACACAGCTGGTATCAGTTGATTGTTTTATTAAATAAAATGAGTTTCATTCTGAAACAAAATGAAATACTATAGGGCTATCTGGTTCCAACTAAATACTAAAGTGTGGATATCAGGGCTGAACTGTTTGGTGGGAAGGTAATGAGAATGGGGAAAAGTCAAAGATGGCAAAGACAGAGCAGGAAAGTATTAGGAAGAGAAGGAAAATATTAGGAAGACTGCACAGTGTGATGGGACAGGCCATGTTGGCATATCGCTATCTATGGTCAAACAGGGAAGGGAATGCATTGGAAGGTAGGCCATTGGGGGGCTATAGTACAATGGAAACTGCAAAAGGGAAATATGTACCGGTCTTGGCTTATTCATTTTATAAAAATCACTCTAAACCTGTTGGTTTTGTTTTATCCAAAACCTGATACAATAACAACGCTCAAAAATCAAAGTTTCTACTGAGGCATAACTCATCCAGAATGGTTTGGTAGAATATGTGTATCTGAAATTTGAAAAACTGTTTTCCATTCTGTTCTATTATTCCTGTTTGAACTTTCAATTTCCCTTTAAACTATAATACAAACCTAGAGATAGTTTCTAGAAGAATATCCTCAGGAATGTTTCAGCCAGAATAGGTTTCTTTCCCAAATTAAATACAACAGCAGAACCATTATAAACCTGTTACTTGGAGTGCATGCAAGTGTACAAAACATATGGATTCTACTATAGATTAGAGTTTTATTAGTAAACTAGTATCACTGTGCATACCTAGACATTTGTGTTAAATAAATCAAGGGATCTAAATTATCACTGCATTTATTTTTTAACACTTTTGCAGGGATATTTCATTAAAAAGTTACAAAAATATAAAACAATCATAAAACAATACTTTTCATATCTGAAAATAGCATAAAATACAAAATATTTACAGGCATATATTGCAATAGCAGAGGAGTTTTTTTTCTTGAGAGCTGCGAAAACAAAACATGCACATATATACATTTGTGGGGGGAAACCAAGATGGTTACAGGATTTTCTATAAATTACATTAAATGCAAGTAATTTTGCTTTAATGTTTTAAAAGTAGAACACTTATACATCAATTCCAGTTAGGAAAAACCAGTCTGGATTTTTTGAGGAAAGTCTACTACTGTGAATATAAAAAGAATTTATTACCATTGAGTTATTTAAATTTGCCACACGTAGTTTGTCAGTGGGGGCCAACTGGATTGGTAAACATTACCAGAATGGAAGATAGACAGTGCAACTTTTCTTTGATGAATTCTGGAAGTTTCTCATCTTCTCTATACCTAAGAAGATACCAATATTCCAATTTTAATCTTTTTGGATAACATCTTTTATTTTACATCATTCCAGTATGTAAGAGAAGTAATCTTACATTAAGAACTGCACTGAATACTTGGGAAGGGACCAAAATCATAATGAATTATGTTGCAATTTTTTTTTGGGGGGGGGGGAGGAGAGGCTAGTTTTTTGTTCTCAAAACTATATTAAATTAAATTAAAATGGTTTGACAATGGATTCTCAACTATGTTTCAGTGCAATAGGAGGTGTAATCTAGTGATACTCAAGGATGTTTGTCCTCTGTTACAAAGTGGATGGAGATCTCTGAAGCACAAGAGATTCTTCAGTATTCTGAGGCACTGAAGAGAATTTAGCAAAGCCGATATTAATCCACCCATGAATAACTTGTGGAAGCAGGATCTTCATTTATGAGGCGGAATTAGCCAGGAATTAATTACTCGTGTATCTAAAGGTCAAAAAGTTTCCATTCCTTACCTTGCTAAGTGATGGTAATTTCTAATTCATTAATTTGTTTAAAATGGGTAAACAACCATATTGAGCCAGCCAATATTGGATTTTGTGAGCATATGTGAAGGACAAATGGGCAACATTGGTTTCTGCATAAGTGTATATGCATATTGTAAGAAAGCAGTTATCCAGCTGCCACCCCCAAGCAAGATCAAAACTATATGATTCAGGGCAGTCTAGATTTAATTTTCCATTTAAAAATTGAATCATGATGACATTGAAAAATATAATTTGGCATTTGAGTAATTTGACATTTAAACCTTTTTCTCAATATACATACACACATAACATTTTTATTGTTTAGTGGTTTTCCTGTTTTTATTGTTTTTAGGGGGTTTCTTCTTTTTTCTCTTAATTTTAGTTCAGATTTGTTAAAATTTGTTAAAAATAATTTATTATGTAATTTTTCTGTCAAAGCATTTTAAAAATAATATAGATGTAGCAGTACAACAGATAGTTGAATTGATGAAAAGCAAGTGAAGAAAGTAACAACATATCAGAATTTGTAAACTGAAATTTTAATATGTAATTTTTTAAAAAATCAAACACTCTTGCTTAGAAATCAAATGAGAAAATATAAAGTCCAGAGACTGATATTTATTGGATTACTTAATAATAACAAAACTGATACATACCTAACTGTGTCACCAGCTGGAGATGTGTAAGTAATAGAAGAAACACCAGCCTGAGCAACCAATTGGGATCCATCATTAAATTGAACCCATACTGCCCCACTTGTCAACTAGAAGGAAAAAAAAAAGATTATTTCACATATGGAAATCTATACAATAGCTGTTTACCGAATCACTCAACGAGGATGTCAAACTTGCGGCCCGCAGGCCAGATGTATCAAACGCTTGCCATTGCCCACGCCTGGTTTAGCAAAGGGGAAAAAGTCACGATACATCACATGACAACTCCGTGACGATGCAAGTTTGACACCCCAGTTCAACAAGAATTGATTATCAAAAAATGATCCCACATTGTAAGGCCATTACTTTATATTAAAGTGGTTTCATAATTAGGACCTGGCTTCAGGCTTAAATGAGAAGCAATCTCCAGTATTTTGATTATTTGGTTTTGTCTCAAAGTAGTAATTTATTCAGAGAAATAACTCATTCTACTGGAGACAAAAAAATGGGATGGATCTCTGAATTCTCTTTTGGGGTGGGAAAACCTGGAACTCTCAGATTCAGGTTTTCCCAAATGTGCCAATATGAGAAACTCTAATAAAATGGAACTTTGAAGAACTCTCTGTCTTGGAGTTTATCAAGTTGGAGTTGGTTAGTTGGAACACTGACAAAATCATTGCATTCATTTTTCAATGCAAATAGTGTTGCCTAGTAATTATATACTGGCTCATGCACCTATTCATATGCATTGGAATCCTGGCAATTTTTATGTATGTCAAGTACAATAAGAAACTAATGGCTAATACTACGTTCTACTATTAACTACAGCCTAATCTGTAGCAAATATAAAAACAAGGGCAGAGAGAACAGAGTTATAGCTTTACATATTAATTTGTATCTTGCTCTCTCCTCCATCTTCACTATGATCATATAAAGCTGATTGGGTTTTTTTCTGAGTGAATTACAGACTCACCTGAGAAGCCCAGCCAACATTCTTTACAAAGACAGACTTTAGCAATTGTGCTGAATGTGGAAAACAGTCATTGGAGCTACCAGAAGAGCTCTTTGATTCAGCTGTAGCTTCTGTCAATGCAGATCCTTCATAGCACATCTAGAAGGTGTTCATGGAAATATAAGATTGCAGTAATAGATCAAATTTTGCCAGAGGTTTCAACGTTTAACAAAATAATTTAATTTCATTAACTATAGGCCAAGAATTCAATCTTGTCTTTATGCACCCCAACACCATTGCTCAGGTCTCTCTAAAAAATCTTGGATAGTTACCAAAATTAAAATTTAACTTGATAATACATTTTTTAAAAATCTCATAATAAAAGAAAGTTGTGTGCATGTGCTTACTTACAGATAGGTTAATATTAGAGGCTTGAGTTGAAGATTCAGATTTGGCAACATCTCTCTTCAAGGCTACACTCATCAAAGATGGGGCTATACTTGATAAAGCTTTTGGAGATTCGGGATTTCCTGGTTTACTAAGGTGGAGAAAAATATATTTAGCTCTATTTGAAAACATAAATGAAAATCTCTGAAAAAGTGTCAACCATGTGAGAAGCAATTATATTGGAAAATAAAGAACATCAAATGTGACAGCTTACCGACCAACAATAATGGGGAAAAATGGAACACTTTCACTTCTTTCTTCTGCCAGAATGGCAGTTTCTAGTGCGAGGCAAATGCGATGGGCCTATTAAAATAAGGAAATGTATACATACAGGCACATTAAAATTACACTGATAATGTAGTTTTGTTCCTTTATGATGGAATAGGAGTACAGTGGACAACAGCAATAACAATGGAAAGTATTGATAATTCTATTATAAAGGCTATTTAAAGCTATATATCTGAAATTGATTGATTTATTAAAACTGACCAATTGACATTATTTTTCATTGATTCATTTGCCCCAACTGTCTATCACAACTTCTTAGTTTTTCAACCACAAACAATAAAACTGGAACAAAATAGATGAATTGGAAAATAGTTCCACATCTCCACCTTTTAAATTATAAACAATATTCACCTCATTGGCATGATTCACATATATTTGTATATCCTTCTGTAAAATTTCATTTTCTTCTCTTATTGTATAGGCTTTTCCAGATTTTTCAATGATTCGTATTGCTCCTGCTGCTTTGTGTATTTTTGCCCCTAGAAGGAAAAAAATGGTCAAGCAGAGAAAATGTACTCTCATATTCTTCAATGTATATTAAAAGAAAATAAAATTACATTTTAAAATTTCCAAGTTTATTATCCAGTACAAGAATAAAACACAAATGCAATCTGTCTGCCTGCAGAATAAATATCATGAGAAAAAAATCCTTGGAATACAAGTTTCTCACTGCCTTCAAAACTTCCTACCAAAAAATTGCACAGGAATAGAAGTTCTCTTTTATGACTTTAACTCAATGTTAGGAAATATTTTATAGTCTTCAGATTATGATTACTCATTCCAATGTCCATTCAGAATTATGACAGGACTGAATGAATGATCCTCATAGTTCCAGATATCACAGCGTCCTCAGTCATGACTCTGATCTCTGATAATCCCCCCCATCCGCTACACTGCCCAGAGTCACTTGTTTTGTGACATGGGCAGCTATATAAGGGAATCTGAGGAATTGTCTTACCCCAATGGGACTAACCTGCCCCACTCATTCCAGTGGAAAGGGCCCACTTTGGATCATGTAGGCGAAAGAATTTCGGCATGCAGGGTACAGGAGAAGAACCTATTCTACTGTAGCCCCTGCCCTCTGGAATATTCTCTCATCGGAAATGAGGTCCATCCTCACATTCTTGGCCTTTTGGAAGACCCTAAAAATTTGGCTCTGTTTGCTTGGCCTGGACCCCCACAGGGACCTGCTATAGTGGGGGGTGTTCGACAGGGTAGAGAAGATTCTCTCCCTCCCCCCCCCCGCTGCTCATCAACTTTTAAGCTTTAACTCTCTAATCAATTTTTCTAATTGTAATTGTTTTTAGCACTTTTTAAACTTTTTATTATATTATAAGCCGCTCAGAATTGCTGTAACAGCGAAATAGGCAACGTAGACATTTAATAAATAAAAATATAAATTGGATAGATCAATAAATAAAATCAATGGAGAGTCTAGCAGAAAGTCAGCAGTTGCAGTCCTGCAAAGTCCTGGCTCACTGACAGCAACTGGGATGCTGGAATTGCCACTGCTAAGCAACATGGTGATGCAATGCTGCACTTTACAATTGTTTAGCAACAGAAAATCAGTCCCTGTTGCCACTGTAACCTGAGGATTACCTCCAGTGATCAGTTGCATGTGGACATTTTGCTAAAGGAGTTTGAAAACTTAAAAAAAAAAGATTTTAACTTTGCTTCTCTGAAAAAGGAAGTTTCTGCCAGTTTTCAGCTATTGTGATCAAAGGAGATTCTGAAGGCCACTTAAAGGGACTTCAGATTACACAAGGCCATGTCAATTGCATGCAGAAGTCAGTCAAGAAATAGTAACATTTAATTTCAAACAAGTATATAATAATCACAATCACTTACAAATGTTGTAAAACACAAAAAAAATCCTTGTCTCCACTATAAAGTGGTATATAAGTCTAAGTGCTATTGCTAGAGAAGCACAAGAAAAATATATTTAGTAGTGCCCTGCATACTATAGCCAAATATATTAATTTAAATTAAGAGTTTTAGTATATTTAGTGTATGATGAATCAATTAGCAAAATTCTTTAAAATACACAAGTTAAATAACTCTTAGCAGAATAAAGTCATGATCAACTAATAGTTTTATTACAAACTTAACAGCTGAAGGAAATGTGCAGAAGAACTAAAGGACATGTACCATCATAAAAACAAATTTCCGCATCTGCAGGAGCCGAATTTTCCATCAACATGCACTTGGCATATCTTGTATAGAAGGTGACTTTGGGTGTTTTGGATCTTACCAACTGCACAAATTTGGCAGCATATTGATACTTTTTCCAGTACTTCTCTAAGAAAGAAAAGAAAGTTGTTACAGTTCACTTTATCTTTTTACTTATAACAAGCTAATATATCTTGATTTTAACCTAAGAAAAACATTTTTCCCTATGCTCTTTATCCCCATATATGTAAATCATTCAACATTTCATTTCTATTCCTTCCTTTGTTTTGATATATTTCCTATGGGCCATAATTTCAAACTTCATTCCTATACAGATTTAGGCTTATGTATTGCTGTTATTTTAAATTGATAAGAAAATGCACAACATTGTGGCAACCTTAGTTGTTATTATACAGAAAGCATGTGGCAGTAAACTTTAAATAATATGGTGCCTACTAAAGCCACTTGAAAAAGAATAAATTGCCAGAATAAATAAATCGGCCTCTATGAATTAATATGCAGTGCTCTTGATAAATCATCCTTTTGGGAACTTGACTTGCTGATCTTTCTAAGGCCACGAAGACCTGGTTTTGCTACTTAGTCAAGTGTTTGGTTGAACCCATATCACAGCTACTTCTATTGATGTGTTGGTTGATTTTCTACCTGCAGCTATATATGTTATTTATTGATTTGCTATGTGTTTAATTCTGTGTTTAAATACTGTTAACTGCCTGGAGTCATATATTTAAGATGGGTGACCAACAAACTGTGGGAGGGAAGGGAAAAGAAGACAACATGATTGTTGGGCATTTCTAATAGGATGACAGAACTGTGAAAAAGTAAAGTTACTCCTAGAGACAGGTCAAGATAACAAGCTTCTGTCCAAAGAACCATAAAAGTCAAAGAAACTTCAGTGGCACCTGACTAACATAATGCATGGAAGAGGAACTGCTCTAGCTTAGGGGTAATGTACCTCTTGCATCTTTATGCAGGATTGGAACATTCTTGACTGAAATTGGCAAACTGTCACCAGTGACAGTAGTCACCAATGGATTCATTTTGTGCAAGACAACTTCCTGCTGAAGCTATTTGATTCAGCCAGTTTCTTTATTGCTAAACAGAGGCTGCTCGGTCAGGCTGTAAATAAATGTACTCTTATGAAGATGGCAATGGTGAGAGGTGAAAGCAAGCATGTGTGCATAGTCCCTGGCAGGCAGGCGGCTGAGACTAATGGAGCAGGGCTTGCAGCAGAGAAGGCAGTGAGCTATGTCTGGCATAAAGAGCCCCAGCAGGCAGATCAGACATGGTGATGAGAATGTGCAGGAGGCCAAGATTGCTGTTTGTAGCCAGGCCAGCCAGGAAAGCAGTGGACAGAGAAGGGGAGGCAGTGCCAGCAAGCCCGGCATTGACAAAGCCCCAGTACCAAGAAGAAAGAAGAAAATAGGCAAGGTCAGTTGGGGCATCAGAAATAAGCAGTGGTGGAGCGCAGGATGTCTAAAGGGAAGAGATGGAGGGAGGTAGAGAAATTGAGGAGAGTTGAAACAGAAGTGTGACAGCCAGAAGCATGAGAACCTGGCCTAATGACTACAATTGGGACTACCACAATTACCATAGCTAAATGATGCAGTTGCATGATGTTTTTCACCTAATGACCGCTTAGTGACAGAAATTCTGATCTCAATTAGTTCAAGGATAGTATTAGCAAAAGTCCTTTAACAACCTTTAATGTTTATTCCTGTAATTCAATATTTTCATTTAAAGTCTAGAATTTATTTTAATATTTAAATTTAGTACTGCAAAGCAATGTAGGTAGGCTAATAAGTTGCTGCATATTAACATAAAGGTAATTGTTGATTTACAACAGCAATTGGGACCAGAATTTCGTTGCTAAGCAATGCAGTTGTAAAGTGCATCCACATTGCTTAGTGATAGCAATCCCGGCAGCCCCAATTGCTGTTGTTAAATGAATTGCATGGTCGATGCGACCAATGAGGCAACCATTGGCTGGCTTCCCACAACCAAAATCATTGAGGAAGTTGGCAGGAAATTATAAGGTGTAGGCCAAAGGAAAGTAAGTAAGTCACTGCTGCCAGGTGAGGTAAGCGAGGGGATACATGGAGATGTAGGGGAAGGTTGAGTAGAGTGTGAGAGAGGTATAGTGTGAGTGCACGAGGTTACAAATGGGAGCATGAGAGGTACAGTGCAGGTCAGGGATGATACACTGAGGACATGAATGAGAAATATGGCACAGGTCAGGGCCATAGGGATGCACAGAGTTTTTACCTAAACTTTCACATCTCATGTAATGAACAGAAAGTATACTTTGGAAGTGCAAAATCAATGCTTTTAAAAAGCTATTTACTAATGGGAGGTAATTATATCTTTCAAAGCAGTTAAAGAAAAAACTTTTGAAAGATAGTTAGAGTTATGGCATCAATACTTTCAAAAGGCCTCACTATGCAATTGATAGATGATTCTCACACACACACACACACACACATATATATATATATACAGAAACATATATAGATACATATAAACCCACACATATACTTAGAGCTGTGTGTATTTATATACCTGCTGACACACAGGATAGTAGGAAACTGAATGAGCTGAGAAAAATGGAAAGTTATCAATATTATGTTGCACGTTCTATAACTTTATAAGATATCACTGTAAATCATAATTCTTTAGATTACTGGTTTATCCTCAATCAGCAGTGTACTAATACACGCTGATCAATCACTTCCACTTGTTCCTGGTTTCATTCCGTGTCAATCTGATTCCTGTCACAAATTCCATCCCAAAATGTGATCTTAAAAGAGAACAAAAATTCTAAAAGACTCAAAGAAAGTATAATTACCTGGCAAGTTGTCAAAACTATATACATTTAGGTGTTCAGGAGATGCCGGTGGTCTGTCATTAAGAGGAACACCTATACCTTCATTTGGATGGTAAATTGTGACCTTAATATACAGGAAAACAGTCTCATTAAACTAAATTATAAAGTAAACAACAGTTAGGCAATAAACAGTACTTTAAATTAATACTGCTTAGGTTCTTAATTCAAACTAATTTTCTCTAGAATGCTTTGCTATCTTTATTGATCTGCAAATTTTACAGACATAAATTTAGAGATTTTAAGATCTTCAGCTGAATTCTACATAATATAATAATGTTAGCATAAACATTTAGTTTAGTAATATTTAAATTAGAAAAAATAGGAATTAATAGTTACCTCATTTCCATTACAAGAAATCTTTAGTACTTCTTTTACAAACTCCTGTGAATTATATTCCTTTAGAAATTCCATACATACTTCTCCTGTATCTAGAATACTCACCTAGAATATATGATGAAAACTCAACAAAATAAATACAGTGCAAGAAATCTAAAGAAAAACTTCCTTCACTAAATATACATCATATCTGTAGTGCCAAAAAGTCATTTATAATATATTATATATTGCTATCAACCTAAACAGCAAAAATCCTTTTATGCCACTGAAAAGTGATTACAGTTTTATGATAATCAATACACTAGACATGGATATTAGTAGAAAAAAAGGTCCATGATTATATCAATGGAAAAATATCATGAGAGTTAAACCAAGAGATTTGAACCAAGGATAAGAGGAAAAAAATAAATAAAACAACAGCATTCAAATAGAGACAGATGTAAAATTAAAAATTAAGGATTG
This sequence comes from Oxyrhabdium leporinum, assembly GCA_032468155.1. NCBI lineage: Eukaryota > Metazoa > Chordata > Lepidosauria > Squamata > Cyclocoridae > Oxyrhabdium > Oxyrhabdium leporinum. The sequence goes on along the minus strand of JANHFL010007088.1, from coordinate 28,720 downwards.
CAAGGAAGACTTTTGAGTCCAATAATTGATTGGAAACGTTAAAGTCAGTTACATTTGTTGCTGTTATTCCAAAAAATAGTCACCAAGCACCACAAACACATGCATGATTATACCTATTTTATCTTTTTAGATACTAATCTGAACAGAAATGTATCTGCATAAAGATGCTAGATCAGCCAACACTAATTGTATTTTCATATTCCACTGCGGACTTATTACTTAATTTGTATTTCCACTGAGCGAAATCCTGAGGGTACAGATTTTGTAGCATTGAGAACTAAGTATGCATGCTTTGCTTGCAAGCGTCAGAAATAAATTGAATCTATATATTTATTGTTTTTACCCACCTACTTTAACTCAATGCAAGAACAGAGCTAGTCACAGGTGATGGTTAATGTTTTGGGGTTTAGTATTTTAGAAGGAAAAATGAATGTTAATCATAAACACTATATTATATTTTAGCAATTTAGACACATTTAAGCAGGCTATATTTATAATCACATTTTGTCTCTAACTAATTTCTATAACAGTATTACTTTTCAATTTTACTTTTTATTTCTGCAGAGATATTATTTAGAAATGTATAAAGCTCTTACCACAGCATTTTTTGTTTTCTGCCTTATTGGTTTCAGTCTATGAGCACTCAGAGGAGATACTATATTTCGCAGGACAGGTTTTGGGTGTCCATACTGTGATTCTTTGTCTCTGTTTTTGATTTCAGACACAAGATGGAGACCAAATGCAGGTGCTACCAGTGCCTTTTCAGATTTACTTGGAAGTCTAGTGGTATATTTTCTTAATTCTTGTGGTCCCACAGTTGGTGCAGAATCAGAATTTTTACTTTGTGAACCACTTCTCACTGTCTTTAGAGCCTCTTGAGGCATACCAAGATAGAACCGACAATCCCCATTTATTTTATATGAAGGTTCTGATACCTGAACTGAAGTAGAAAAATAACATTTTAATCATTTTGGAAATGCATTGTTATGGAATTTTTCCTTAAAAAAAGAAAAGAGTATGTATTTTTTTAAATAAATGAGGTTAACTCTTTCATAACTGATACAGCATATAATATTAATCTAAGTGTCTGATTCAAATATGAAAATGTTCAACAAAGCTCAATTCCCCTTAAACTACTTGATTAAGATAGCATATATTATTAGGTAACTGATAAACTGGGTTTCTTACTGGGCAAACTGTTTTCCTAAGTATGAAACCCAATGAACAGCAATAATATTTCTATTGACAATACTTGGAATCTGAATTTTAATTCTCTGGCATTCAGCATGTATATGCCCTGATCAGATTTCTGTCAGTCTTCTGCATTAGAAAACACCTAATTATATGTGTTCTTCCTTTCAAGATAAGCATATGGATAGGGAGTGGTAAAAATAAATCCCAACAACTATCCTGATAAAGTATATGAATCAACACATCCCTTCTGTCAAAGTAGAAACACAATTAAGAACAAGAATTGAAAAGAGCATTATCCAAGGATTCAGATAATCCTAACTGTTTATCCTTGGTTTCAACTCCCCAAGGATTTCCTAGCAATTAAAGATGCTTAAGATTTAACTACCATAGTTTTAAATTACAGCTGTACGTTTGTATTCTTTCAATTCCAGCTGTAATATGATGCAGTGGAAAGAAAACTCCTCCTTCCCGTCTGTTCCTATTATTCTTTTCCCTCCTCTCACATATAAACTAATGCTAATAACTACTTATTATATATATTTCCAGGCAATACCTAAGCTTTTTTAAGAGAATAAAATTTTTAGTTTTGAAAGATAAAAAAAAATATTACTTAAAAATTAAACTAACAAATTTTAAGGACAGATGTGGACAATTCTATTTTTTTGTTGAAAGAGTAGTTAGCACTCTTTTTTGCCAAATTATAATGTGATCTATTCAGGAACACCTCTTTGTTTTCATTCAAACATCCAAACATTTTATATCAAGTAAAAGCTAGTTCCTACATTCCAGAACTCTGCATTATAATCAAGGAATCAAACTTGGGATTCAGCTAAAAATGAATATATACACATCTCAACTCAGACATAAAGATAGAGAGTATAAATTCCACCCACCCTTCGCCCCTAAACTATACATATGTTAATTGTTCCCGCAAATATTTGGAAATAATAAAGTGACTCATATTAATATCAAACATACTATCCTGTCCCAATTGCAACTTACTATAATATTGCAATATATCTATGCTTGAATATATACAAGGATTATGTCTTTCTTCTATTATACACAACAAGCTTAGAAAAGCAACTTCCTCTTCCTCTAGAGCAGATTTGCTCTTCAAAACAACCTCCCCCATATTCTCTAGCCCCTCCGCAAAGCAATTTTCTATCTTTTACATCATTATTGGATATGTTCACAAAGTTTTCCTGAAAATTTTCATTGTAAGAATTATTTGTTTTATACAAATTTAATGTACTCAGATTAAATAAATCCATACCACCGAGCTGTATATTTCCAAGCCATTGCTGCATTGTTTCAGTCTGAGTCTTCAGTTCTAAGAACGCATTGTCAGCCTTCATTGGACAGGGAAAATCTGAACTAAAAATAAAATATAAACACCTGTAAGCACTCTACATTAAAATGCACGCAAATAACTTGCTAATCATTAAATATATATTTACTTAATGGGCTAGCTTATAAATAAACATAATACAATATAAACAATTATTTCAGAATAGAAGTTGTATTTTAAATTGATAAAGTAGCTGGCTTATTTCTTTAAACCACATTTAAGGGTTTCAGTTTAAGTTTGTCCATTTAATTGGATACAAGTTGAAATGTACATTCTAATATTACACCTGCAATGAAAGTATTAGCAAACCAGATTCTAAATCATTACTTATCATTATGTAAAAGAAAGATAATACATTATAGAAAACCCAATTAAACCCAATCAAAATAAGATTTCAATTTTTACCAAGGTTGTTCTTTTATAGGTGGTGAAAAATGTTTTTCCACTGAGTCACAGTTAGTGGGAAAGTCCTCCTTAAATACAATTGGGAAATCACGACAACAATTTGCAGGAGAAAAATCTTTTGTATTTTCTATTACTCCTTGTCTTGGTTTTGGGAGGATTTCCAAGGACTGGCACCTTTCCACTTGACTTGATATTTCTGAATTCTGACTGTGAGATGTGCCTGATCTTTCAGAGGAATGGGCCCTCCTGAGATAGCGTGAATGAGGTCTTTCTTCAATTAGCTGCATTGTTCTTCCCCTTCCAATATTGACAACTTCATTTACTGGAAATTCCTGGTTGTCGTGAGGCCTTCCACAACTGGTTGCAACATGGTTAGCACTCCTGTGTTTAGGAAAAACTGTCATTTTGTTGGGAAGTGGATGCTCGATTAAAAGTCTTTTCTTTTCTTTTAAGCAGCCACTTGTACTGACACTGGGAGAAGCATTGGAGGCGATAGAAATTGTAGCATTTCCACTATCCATTGAATCTTCTACGTTTCCTAAATCTTTGCTTCTTACTGACCTAACACTGGACATAAAAGGATGATCCAATACAGATGAAAGGCTTAAACGATCTGCTGGGTTTTTCCGAAGTAACTGATGAATGAGATCCTGAGCCTCTCTTGACAAAAATGCTGGCATCTCATAATCTGCTAGTACAACTTTGCTCAGAGTGTTCTTTACTGTATCAGTATCAAAAGGTGGCTTTCCAGCCAGAAGAGTAAAGAACATACATCCTAAAGACCAGACATCAGACTCAAGCCCATGTGCACTTCTTGTAGCTATTTCTGGAGAAATATAATTAGGAGTCCCACACATTGTATAATGCTTTTCGTGAGGCATTTTCAGTTGTGTTGCAAGTCCAAAATCAGCTATCTTGATATTCATATTGTTGGTGAGTAAGAGATTAGAGAGTGTAAGATCCCGATGGAGTATTCCATGGGAATGCAGATACAACATTCCTGTAATAATATGATGCATGAAGTTCCGAACTGTATAAAACAAAGTAAGATACAGGATACTTTAAATCTTTCTCATACCAAATATATATCATACACAATTAGAGAGAAAGCTGACCCATTCACAGGACTCATAAAGATAAGATGTAAGAAAATCTCAGCTCTGTCTGGCTCAGGGGTTGACTCAGCCTTTCCGGGGTCAATAAAATGAAGACCCAGATTGTTGGAGGAAATATGCTGACTCTGTAAACCACTTAGAGAGCTGTAAAGCACTATGAAGCAGTATATAAGTGCTATTCCTATTACTTATCAATCTCAATTAAAAGCTTCTGATTTATAGAACAGAGCAAAGAATCAAAATTCAGTTTACGCTACACGCAAAACAATGTCTGACTTTTCCCCTCTGAAATCTCATCATCTCTTTTGTGCAAACATTACTAATAGTAAACTCTGAATTGTTTCTCAAGCTGAGATTAGTTATATATTAATTGTGAAATTGCATCTGGTGCAAAGTTAATATTTAGATGTCATATAAATGCATTGAAGTATTTGGAAATTTCAATTTCTGAAATTCAACTAAGGATTTTTTTTATGTAAAAGTTTTAAAATGCATATATTTTGTATACAATCAAAATGTAGCAATCTTACCTTCTTCTTCAGAAAAGTGATTCTTCCTATTTTTTAAATATCTGCTCATTTCTCCATTATGGCACATCTCAAGTATCAAATATACATAGTTACTATCTTCAAAATAGTTATACAACTAGGGGAAAAAATAAATAGTTATAACAAGTTAAACCTTAGTTATAGATGTCCAAGTTCTAAAGATAATTTCTTACCTCAAGTATGGAGGGATGTTTTAGTTGACAATGAATCGTCACCTCATTTTGTACCCTTTGTACCATACCAGCTTTGTGCATAGCTTTTTTGTCGATCTAAAAAGATAACAAATCTTTTCAGTTTATAATCAAAAGTGAAAATAAGATAAAATCAGCAAATACATTTAACAGTACCGGTATAATAAATAATATTATTTCAGTTACACACTGGTTTTTTTACTCTCAAGCTAGTTTTGAATGAGTTTAGGTGCTAGAATCTCACGTTTGATCACAGAGAAATACATGAACTGAATCAAAATAGCATTATTTCTACTGTATCGTTAGGATCTCGATATAAATATTGCTTTGAATACCTTGTAAGTCATATGGAAATATAATGAACTTTCTCATAAAACAAAAGCCAACTTCTTACCTTAAAACATGTTTGGCTGTGATTTTAAGTTTAAATAGCAATCGGGTGGGGGGACAGACTGGGATATAAATGTAACATACTTTTACACTTTAAGTTTTCTGTGGCAATAAACCATTTCCAAACTGGTAGATGCTGAAGGACAACATTCAAACCAGTAACATTTTTAAAACTCTACCAGTATCAGGTCCTAGTCACAAATTAGCCAAACTGTTGCGAATAAAAGACTATCAAGCATGAAACGTGGAGTTTATTAGTCTATTAATTGCTCTGCTGGTCACTTACCATTTTAATAGCCACTTCAAGCCCAGTTTTCAAGGATACAGCTCTGTATACGCCTGCAAAGGAACCCTTGCCCAAAAGGTTCCCCACCTTGAAATCCTAGAAATGGAAAAAACAAACTCATATTATCTCATTTATTGTTTACCCAATATTAGCCACTATTTTTTAATATGCTACATGCACATTTTTCATTATGAAATGAATTTTTACAGAAAAAAAATATATTAAAATTTAATTAACAGTTTAAAATCATGTTAACTTTACTTCAAAAAAAATAATAGTGAAATATTTTGAAATAAAGCTGAGACCAAGTAAGAATATTATAATATTGGAAGAAAAAAAATGCTTCTGTGTCCCAGGGCAAAGATTTACGATGCAAATATGGCTACAACTAGAACTAGATTCTAGCACGGTAGGTCTGAGCCTACAAAAATTTGTTCTGCAAGGTTCACAGCGTTGCTGGCTTTTTAACTTTTGTTACTGCATAGACTTTTTAAAAGTTGCCTACAGAAGCCTTTAAAGCTCATATCGTTTGCATTAATAAGAGATAAAGACCTAATGAAAAGTCCTTCAGACTAATCTTGTAAGATCATGGAAATCCCTGATTTGTGTGTGTAATGCAAACCACCTGTTCCTTCTCTCTCCGCACAATTTCCGTGATACACACTATATATCCCCTTCCAAAAGAGAACTAGCCCGTCAGTAATTTGGAGAAAAATCTTAGGCATCTTAGAGCCGCGGTTTTGCTTAGGCAGCGCTCTACCTTAATGGAGCTCTCACAAGGCAAGCAATGGGACATGCTGGCGCAGGATATGCCGTCGCCGGGCAGAGGAGAGAGCAGAAGACTGAAGAGCCAGTGCGGCATCCTGCCCGGGAGTCGAGGCCACTGAGAGGTCTGAAGCTTAAGCTATGCAGACGGGCGATCTTGCCGCCCTTTCTCCCGCTCCCGAGGGAGACGCGGCTTCCAACACCCGCTTCCATAGCAGCAGCAGCAACCGCCGCCAAGGCAATCCTCCGGAGGAGGGCAAGCCCGAACACCCTCCCTGCCCCACTCAGGACCTTGGTATCCCGCGGTGATTTAAGCTATTGCCGCCCCGCAGAGAAGTACGGAACTCCAAGTCCGTTCGTTTCGTCGGGGAGTGAGCCCACGAACAGAACCGATCGAACTGAGTCAAGTTATATCAACGGTGGCTTAGAGACTTCACTCGGAAAACAAGTCCAATGCTTTAAGGAGCGTTTGGACCTCCCTTCTTCCCCTCAGGAAAGAAGCGAGTGCCTGAACCCATTTGAAGCAGACCCTTTAAATCTGCTACACATACGTGTATGTGTATGTATACAGATTAGGATAATTCTCTAAACCTTTAGTAAACAGCCTTTTCTAAAGCACAACCTGTCGTTCTATTGTTTAATGGAAACATTTTTCCCTTCTTTTCTGCCAGTTCTTGGATGGGCTTTACATTGTAAAGCGCTCTGAACTTAAGGATGTGATGGAGTATAAAATACAGGTAGTCCTCGACCTATGACCACAATTGAGCACACCATTTCAATTGCTAAGCAAGACAGTTAAGTGTGTTGTGCCCCAATTTACTACCTTTCTTGCCAAGTTGTTAAGTGAATCACTGCAGTTAAGTTAATAACACTGTTCCTAAGTGAATCTGGCTTCCCCATTGACTGCTTGTCAGAAGGTCTCGAAAGAGTAAATTTCTTGCCCCTAGGACACTGCAACAGTCATAAATATGAACCAGTGACCAAGCATCCAAATGATCATGGGTATGCTGCAAAGGTTATAATTATGAAAATGGTCATAAGTTACTTTTTTGATACTGTTTGTAATTTCAAACTGTCACTAAACAAATGGTTGTATGTCAAGGACTACCTGTATCGCGGTTATAATAAACTAGAAAGTATTATAAAACAAATACATTATTTATGTAAAATAGATTGCTGATTTATTTTAAAAAATCAGGCTAAATACTCTTCATACTTTGGGAAACAATTCTGTCAAACCCTGCAGCTACTAGCAGAATATAATGGGATATCTGACAATATTCATGCTGTCGAGATACTCCCCAATGTAATAGCTGGATTGCGAAGGCTATGTGACTACATGATAATGATATGTCAAATGGCTTAGTAAGCACAAAAGACATTCCATGCTGCATTTTCAACAAACACGACTAAGATAAAATCTACAGGAGAATCTGCCAACGTAGCTACCTATTCCAGTTAAGGCAGTTAAGTTTTTTTAACATAAAAGAGCTGTTTACACTATTTATACAATTGTTACATATTTTGCAGTAATGACTGATAAAATATGCGATACCAGCATGCAAAATCTTACAAATAATCCAATTTTTGCCAAAAGCTCTGATTTGAGAGCATACTACTGCAACTGCTAAACATGTTTTCCCAAGGATTCAGTTTTTTACCACTCCAAATCTTGAATTACAATCAGACTAAAACTTTGTTTCTAAACATAAGCACTATCACATTTTGAATTTAATAATGTGTGAATATTAACTATTTTGCAAATACATGTTTTTATTTTTGTTATATGCTACAGTTGCACAAACCCAAATTATTAAACACTGCAACATAAAATCTGATCTTAATACCTGTACTCATAAAAAAAAAGCTTAAAACAGAACAATGCTAATAAAAAGATGCATATGCCACCTTTTAAACAGCTGTGCTTTCATAACTTTTTGAAAGATGACTGAAATAGGGGATTATTTGTTGCACTATTGACATAAACAAGAACGTGTAAGAGACCCCTCCAAGGAACTTCTAGAATTACATACTGAACAGATTAGCATTACCAAAGGTAATATCAATATCACATAAACATGTGTTCCTCCATAATATTTACTCTCTTACATTCATTTTTCTCTTAGACAATCCTTGTCAGCAAAACTGACCTTTGTATGTATATACCTACGTGTGCACACACACACATGTATACAATTACAAAATACAAATATAAAACTTTGTGGAATATTGCAGCTTGGTCTCTGGTGCCTACTTTAAAAATCTTCTAGTAACCGGATTAAAAAAGATTTTGCAAACAAATAGAGCCTTGTTAGTTCTTTTTCTAGACCATCAATCCATGCATAACTGAGACCAACATACATATGTATTTCCTGTGGAGTATTTTCTTTCTCTCCATCTTTCCTTTCCATTTCTTATCACTATCTTACAATCTACAATACAGGTAGTCCTTGACTTACAACAGTCCATTTAGTGACCAAAGTTTGTAACTGAAACTGAAAGAAGTGACCTATCACCAGTTCTCACACTTATGACCACTGCAGCATCCCCCAAGGTCATGTGATCAAAATTCAGACACTTGGCTACTGATTCATGATGGTGGTTGTGTCTCGGGGTCATGTGATCACCTTTTGTGACCTTCTGACAAGGAACAGCAATGGAGAAGCCAGATTCACTTAACAACCATGTTACTAATTTAACAACTGCAGAAAGGTTGTAAAATGGGGGCAAAATTCACTTAACAATGGTCTTACTTAGCAACAGAAATTTAGAGCTCACTTGTCATCATAAGTCGGAGACTACCTGTATTGTATGCAAAGAAATAACAGATCTGAGAAGGTAGGGATGTTACATGTACTCAGACTTACACTTGGAAAGTCATTGCAATGTCTAATCAGGCAATGAGGCTTTCAATATTAAAAAAAAAGTGAGGGGGGGCTCCGAATGTATTGCAGTAGGAAATGGAGCACCTGTTGCAACATTCTTAAGCAGCTATGTCTCTTTTTGCCATTGCATGTAGCTACTTTAAGCTGTTCTAGAGAGGTGATGTGTTTGGTTTTCAGAGAACTTTTTGGAGTGGAATCGGAAGTGTTATACATGAGTGGCATAAGAATTCCGATACTGGAAACAATTTCTGGTTACATTTCTGTCTGCTATTCATTATTAGATTCTGAAACAATGGTAGGTGGCCAAGAACGGCAGGACAGTAACTGAACTAAATTGATAGCAAATAATTTAGTCTCATAATATTTGAAGGTATTAACTTCTAAGTAAGTCTGTATAGAACTGCAACTGTAAATTCAGGGTCATGCTTTTGGAAGCTGTAGTCTATATCCACTCAAAGTATTGAGTATTCCTACTGTTTACAAGAGGCTTAACTGCAGATTTCTCAATCCAATTTTCTGAGGCATATAAACTAGTCATAACAGTTGGTTCTACAGAACCTGCTGGACTATATTGATTGCTTTGTGGCTCAGTGTAGTTAGTGCAGGGGTGTCAAACCAAGGTCCGGGGCCCAGATCCGGCCCGCGAGGCTGCCCTGGAAACACTGAAGGACTGGCCCGCGGTGTCTATGACAGAAAAAATGGAGCTTGGGAGGGCCGCGTGCCATTTTCACTGACAGAAGGTTGCAGGAGGCTGTCACAGCCAAAAACGGACCTCGAGAGCCTGTTTTCTCTGGCAGAGCACTCGGGCCACCACAGGCTCCCCCAGCATGAATGACATCGAGCTGGCCATGCCCACTCTGGCCACGCCCACTCCATCCCCCTGAGATCAAACACAACCCTGATGCGGCCCTCAATGAAATCGAGTTTGACAACCCTGAGTTAGTGTATACAGCAGTCTACCACTAAGAAGGTAAGATTGTGATGATTGAAGTTACCTAGCTAACTTTAGCTGGATTAAAAATCTAAGCAAGATTAGGCCTGCTTAGGACAGGACAGCTCCAGGAAATCTCAAGACTAGACTAAACTACGGTAGGAAATCAAGCAATCACAAACCACTTCTTTATTGTTGCCAAAAAAAATAAAAATAAACCCCAACAATATAGAAGTGTCCATGAATTCACCAGAAATCAAACCTGACTTCAACCAGAGATTCATTTATACACTACTTATAACTTATTCAACAAATCATAATTGAACAAAATGGTTTAGTTCATGTGGAAATCTGTCAAGAGGTAAATGATTCAAGAGAGTTATGATAGAATTTAATACACAGAAATGTTAGATGTAATTTGCATTTACCTAAACTATTCATATTGAAAAATTTAATCCTTCATAAAGTATTTCTACAATCAAGTAGGCCATGGGCATATTGTTACTATGATTGCTTTCCACACGGGATAATTTGCACAGGATAATTGAACTGAACTTGTTTCCATTATTTACTTTTAAACCCAAAAGATTTAAAATTTTGGAATTGCGGGTAGATTTTGCTTTGTTTACAAAGGGTAGTTTAGCTGATCTCGACTGATCCCAAAGATGTTAAAGTGGGTGACAGTCGGCAGTTAAAAAAGCATCTCGGAAGAAAGCAGTGGCAATAATTTTCGGACTGGAAAACCGAAACGCGTCCAGGAAGTTACTTGGAGTCGAGCTTAGTAAAACAGTTTTGGGATCTCGTCCAACTATCCGTTTATGTGGGGCTAAACAGAATGAGATCCTTTTCCACAAAGAACCTCAAGAAATATCTCTTATATAGGAAAGGGACCCGAGCTGCTAATAATTGATCGTCAATTATGTTCGGCAAGGGTGATGCTTTTGCGCAGCATCTGTCATGATAGGTGAGATGAGACTACTGGATCACTCAGAAAACCTGCCTCTCCTCGACCGGATAGTAGTTGTACTCAATCTTTCCCCAAGGAGCGAACGGCCAGGTCCACCCTTTTTGCCCGCCCCGCCCGTAGTGTAATGGCCATTCCGCACCTCAATCTTCTCGCCGATGCAGGTCGCCATGGTGAAGGCGATGCTCTCAGTCCTTCGTGTAATCAGTTACCGCTATCGCATGACCGCCTAGTCTGCGTCTTTCTCGCTACGGTTGTCGGTCCACAGGCCTGTCCTTCCCCGCTATGGGGGTCGGGGAGAAACTCCCTCCTTGCGAGGCTCCATTTTGAAAAATCGCGCGGTTGCAAATTTCGCCCAGAAAGGCTGCGTCTGACGTCACACGTCATTTCCTCTCGCTGGTTACTTTAGAAAAGCGCGTGCGCCCTGGACTGTTTATGATAGTCGCGAAAGGGGTATAAAAGCGCACGCGCAGAAAGGGTTAGTCAATTTTGCTGTAGTGTAGTGGGATGGCAGAATATATAGGAAGGAGATCTCAGACTTTATAGCGGGGGAATTAATTACGTTATAAATAAAACGGCTATATTCATACAACACATCTACTTCTAGTTTACGCAGTGATCCCAATTTATTAGGTTTACCCAACGCGCTAAACCATAAGAATAAAATTGTTTGAGACTAAAAAGTGATGAGTTTGTGGCTCTGTGTGCTGAGCAAACGCAGCCAAAATATGTTAGCTATTCAGCAACTACTTAGTGCAGGGGCCGTCCAAATACTGGAAGGAAACTTACGTTGAAGACTTTCATTGTTTCTGTGCTTCCCCCTATTCATTTATCTTCAGTCTACAAACTACTTGTGTCAAGCCAGGGTACGTTGAACTATACTATATAAATATGCTAATCCCGAAATTTTTACTTTTTTATTGATCCCACCGAATCTAAAATTAATCTATCTCAGCTGTGTGTCAAGAGGATAAAATTGGAGAATTTAGTGATGCAGACATTGTAGCTTTGTCAACAACACTTAATTGGAATATCTGACCCCAACCGGGCTCTTATAACCTGCTATTCTAGTGCTTGCTTGACTGATTTGTTCAACAAAAGGCACAGTTGGTCGCCTGTGCATTACACATTAAGCCATACCATATTCTGAGTTCATCCACACAGCCACTTTGCTATAATGTCCTGGAGTTGGGAGGAAAATGTCAGTATATATAATGCTGCCACAACAGGATGGCTGTGACATGAATCTGGAATTTTCTTGGCTAAAATTCAAACATTGAACAATTGGTAGAAAAAACTGTTCTCCCTTGCAATAGAGAATGTGGATGAGGCATTTAAGACTCTGGTGCCTGCGTCCAATACATTTTTGGCAAGTTCCCTCTTCTGGATTGTCAGCCTAGTGACTAGTAGATAGTATACAGTATAATGGATAGCTAGATTTCTGTAACTTATTTGCAATTGCTGCAAAAGTGTTCCTGGAGCCAGTTCGAGAAAAAGGTGGTGGTTGTATATGTGTGAAGGTAAAGGTTTTCTCTGTCCAGTTCTGACTCTAGGAGGCAGTGCAGTACTCATCTCTGTTTCTTATCAGAGGGAGCCAGTGTTGTTCTCCTGTAAGCTTTGCATTACACCAGGGCTCAATAGTGGATTCATATACTGAATATTATTATGATTGGATGATGTTACATTAAATTATTATGTGAATTGATTTTTTTCTTACTGCATTGGGTGAATTTGGCTGTTGTGACTTATATCTTGACATGGGTTAACCCAGTGAGTTGCAGCATAAACCATAAATTTTTAAATGAAGCACGGTTTAGTGTGCTGTGTGAATCCTAGCAACAATTAAAAGGGTAAAAAAAAATGCCAATCTAGTAACTTTGAATCAATTAACAAATAGATGTAGCCTTCAGAATAATGTAAGCAGTATATATACCTGCACAAGACAAAGTTGCAGTAGTAGTGAATGCATCTACACATCAGAGTTGAAATGTTGGAATCTTGGTGGTTGCCAAGATTGTATTTCTTTTGGAAACATTTCACTACCAAACTAGTATCGTCAGTACCTTGAGTAGGGAGTAGGGTTTTCTGGTGTAAGGGGGTGGGGGAGAATCAAGAAATAGGTAGGAATGATGCAAGATAAAACAATATAGTCAACCAAGCCAGATAGGCCAATCAGAAACACAAACTATTAAGGCAAGTAGGACAAGCTGCAACATATAAAAAGCCAGCAAAACCCATTTCTTTGTGTCAAAGTACTGTTAATGTTACTTAGTTTGGTAATAAACTGCAAGAAAACTAAAATCCTAACATAAGGGTAGGACTTTGCAGCTTGATGCATGCAGTTTTCTTAGCACTCACAGGAAAGTATTAGATTAGATTCCCTTACAGATCGCCCTATTGAGAGTCAGTCCTGCCTGGCCATCTTGATTCACTTTCAAGATTAGCTATATGCTGCCACACACATTACAATTAATTACTGTTCTGCAGTAATTTAACCTGCATTTGTGCTTTATTTTTAACGGCATAGCTGTTGCATGTTATACTGTTTTCTAGTAGAATTGGAATTTCTTGTCATTCTGTTCTAAAGGATAAAAGTTACCAAGATACCAATTACCAAGATAAATGGTATGATTTGAATCTTGCAGTGTGAGGAAACATTCTACAGCTTATAAAGAAAACCTAAATAGCTCGTCATTGTTCTTGAATAAGATATACTCAAACTTATGGTATTCCAAAATATTATAGTGGTAACTGAAATTTAATTTGGATCTATTCTCTACTATTTTGTTCTATCATTACTTAAAATATCTAATTTTAAGACAGATCACCTTTTATATTTCAGATCAAAACATGTTTATATAAGGCTTATAAATTCTTTATCAGTCTCTCCAATGTATATTGAGTATTATTGAAAATTACTGTTACTGAATAAATTTTACGGTTATTATGGATTTTTATTATTCATGGTTTTATTGGTTTTTAATGTTTGTTAAGCTGCCCAGAATCGCCTTAAAGTGAAATGGGTGGCAAATAAATCTAAATAAATAATATAGATAATGCTGTAATAGCTTCTTGGATTTCAGCAGAAACTCTAAATATACAGATAATAGATAAAACATTTTAAATATTTACATTGTTTTTAGGCTATGAGGAACCCAGTCATCTTAGACCAGTGTTGATGAACCTTTTCGGCCGAAATGGGAGCATGTGCGGGAGGAGCGCTGGAAATCAGAAGAGCAGCTCCCCGGCGCGTGCATGAGTGCTGGCCACCTGCTCTTCTGGTTTCTGGTGCGGATGCACCTGTGAAGACCAGCTAGCCGGTGCGAATGTGCGTGCCAGAAACCAGACACTCAGCTTCCCGGTGCATGCATGCTCGCCGGGGAGTTGCTCTTCCAGTTTCCAGCGCTCCTGCATGTGCGAAGACCAGCTGGCTGACATGCATGCACATGCCAGAACCCAGAAGAGCAATGGGCGATTGCTGGCATGCCCAGAGATGGCTCTGCGTGCCACTTCCAGCACGCGTGCCATGGGTTCGCCATCATAGTCCTAGACTCTAGAATATTACTCCCATCACAGATATCCAACTGAAAATAAATCATAATTGTAGAACAGTGAAACCAAAAGCAATAAAGAAGCCTCATGTAAAATTAGTTGAGGTTTAAGAAGTAAATTTAAATATTTATTAAAAATATATTACATACAATCTCTAGCAAGTTGTATTGCTACTTAGAAGTCAATTGACATATTTGTCAATTTGTGCATGTCACTATGAAAGATTCAATCTGTTTACATATTTAGGAAACATTTTGTAACACTGCTATAGATTTATGCTAGTTGAGAACACTCCTCTGTCCCACTGGGCAATATTTATATAAGAATATATTTGCTACATAATACAAAAATTTGTTGAACTAATAACTTTCACAATGGCAGGTGACTTCAGTTCTGGTTCTTGCTAATACATGTTTCTTTCAAATGGAGTGTGTTTAAGCGCCCCCTCCCAACTCCATCTGTGTTCAGTACCATCATGAGAAGCATGTCTATTTAGGTTATACTTGTAAAAAACAGCACATCATCAAATAGGCATAAACTATGTATGAGATCCTCTCCCATAGTTCAGACTTAAAATATTAAAATGTTTTCTTATTAGCCATAGTAATTTAGCAAGCTTATACCCTCCCTAATAAGCAAATGGCAGCTGAGACTCCAGTTCATCCAAGCTGCTCTGTAAATTTTTTCCTTATTAAGTAACAATAGAAGAACCTTTAAGGCGTCTATAATATTTTGGTTGTGAACAAGAGAGAAGAAAGCAAGCAAGTTTCTAATTGTCCTCTAGGAGCCCTGGCCATTCATGCTTCTCTCTTTCCCTACAAACTAGCTTCATTTTATTTTCACAAAAATATTTTGAGTTTTGGTCCAATTTAATTTGAGGGTAGTTTGAAAACTTTATTAAATGGATTGTATTTTCCAAGAAATTAGAGAGATTAGTGTATTACTATTATTAGGTAAACAAGGCATTAAATATAATTTATTGATATGTGAAGGGGAAATGGGAGGAAGTTAGTGATATCTGAGCTAAACAGTGGGAGCTGATCAAATTTATCTAATGTAATGAAGTTTATTAATCAATTTTCTATTGTAAGACAACTGGTCACATGGGAATAAAACCAGGGAGTATCAAGACTTTTTTTTGTAAAACTGAATTGCCCATGTTTAAATATACCCGTGTCAGGATTGAGAAAAGAGTAGAATTAATTCCACAGAGGAAACATTAGCCAATCATTGGCAGATTTAGCATCTCCTGGAATTCTTACGTAATAATAGATAGAATCTAATAAGGTTTTGCAAGATAGTTTTTTTCTTGGCTAAGAATGTGTATTCAGAATAATTATCCCTTAATAAATAATTGTTAACAAACTTATCCTTGTTAAGTTTAACACAGTATAGGACAAGAAAACCATTTTTTGAAACGTGGTGGGGATACAACCCATATGAAACTGCGAAGCACTTGCACAAAGTATTCCTTTAGGATTTCTTTATAGTCATAAGCATTTTTCATTAGCAACTATTACTGTTATGGCAACTATTTTTCTTACTCTGGAAGTGCCATAGACTGCAACTTTTTCATGTCATTGTTATTTAACTTCATTTTACATATCTCTCTTTATATATCTATCCTTAAAGATCCTTCATGCAACTAATGAAAAGGATTTCATCCCATAAAAAACTTGTGTCATTACAGGTTAGATATTCTTTTGTCTTTCACAAACTTTTTGGAATTTATTTTCCTTTATTTACTCTTTAAGTTAATATTTGAGCAACTTTTTCTTATATATTATGTGTACCATGCTCATAACTGGGCAATTTTTCAGTGTAAAATGCTCTGTAAATTTTTTATATACTATTGTACTTTTTTGTATTAATATCCCATTACATATTTTTATATTGCACTTTAAATTAATTCTCCAGTCTAATGTCAAGTGAGTATTTAAACAGACTGACATACTTTTCAAGATCCATCAAAAATCCATCAACTAAAACATAGCTAACAGTGGGAAGAATAAATCATTATACAGACGCATCATATCCTAAACCAGAAGGTTTAAAATAAATCATAAAATGTAGACCTGTTATTGTACCATGTACTGAGTTAATATACAATAACATACATATATTCAAAATTTACCACAGGCTTGCATAAAGACTATACCCGAAAAGGCTTCTATAATTACTGCTTGTACAAAATTGATTGCATAAACAGCAGAAATATAAGCCAAAATAATATAAAATATGCTTAATGCTTTATGTAGTGGGTTCTCCTTAGTAAACTATCCTTAGTTATTTATGCTACATTCCAAAGCAATTTAGTTATAATGGCTAGCATGATAGGCTGACTGAACAGTAGTTGGCAAATGTTTTCATGATACTCTTCTTTTACTCAATTGGGACAGATGGGAAAGCAGTGTCTACCATACTAGACCAATATCATACTACACCAACATCATTCCCCCAGAGATTAGAATGGACGCTACTCTAATACTCTTCCGGAAGGCACTGAAGACCTGGTTCTGCCAGCGGGCCTGGGGAACCCAGAGCACGATGGAGCCCATTAATGGCTCGTGTGATCTGCTTCGTCGGGGTAGGGAGTGAGAATTGGGGGGTGATTTTGTTATATTGTACTTCATTAATTTATTTGATTCGTTTTGTTAGTTTTTATTGTTTCAAATGTGGTTTTATATTCTGCAAGCCGCCTCGAGTCGTCATGGGCAAATAGGCGGCAATATAAATTCAATAAATTCAATAAATAGATAAATAAATATGAATATGATATACTAAAACACACGCTATAATCAAAAAAAGAACATATAATTCTTCTTTAGGACAAAATAATGTGTTTCTGGTTGCTGAAGAACAATTTTTTTTTTTTTTAGCAGCAGCAGAAAAATGATTTCTTCTTTAGGATCTAAAATTTAGTAACTTGGCAAATCAACATATGTGGAACAAAAAGAACAGAAATCTAATTTAACAAGATTTTTGCAAAAGCATACATACATTTTATGTTATAATTTTTCAGACAAAAATTGGAATGAACAATGAAGGATTCTGTCTCCAGATGATTATTTTGATTAAAAAATGTGATTGCTAAATTGTGTTATTTTAGGATTATTTTTTAGATTAATCTGTAAGCTTAAATGTTAGTAGCTTGTTTTATCTATTTGTTAAAGATATATCAAATGTTATTCTGCAAATACTTGGGACAATTACCAAAAATGATAACTACTATGAACTTTCTGTAAGCACAATCTCTAAACCAAGAATATTATTTTTGCCAAGTAAAACAAAAATAAGAAATATTGTGTAAGTAATATTAATTGATGACAATATGTTGTGGGTGTATTTTTTACTTTTAATTCCAAGAAAGGCATTTTGTAAAAACAGCCAAAGGCAGCATTTTGAATAAACCCAAGTCAGTTAGGTCAGAGGTATTTAAGACAAATGAAAGCATGTGTCTCTCTCGTTACAGTCTTCCAATTCCATACTATTACAACTTTAAGAGCGCCTCGGCATCAACACAAAATATGATACAGGACTGTGTGAACACGGGGACCATGAGTTTTATTTTGAATCTTGTTACTAGTTTGATGACAAAGAATGCTCCTGGTGTAAGGTCCTTTCAAGCTTTGGGTATTGATCAACAAAATTCTTACAGGTTTTTGTGGTACATCAACAAGATGAACTAGTTTGCTAACTAACCTCTATTTTAATATTTAAATTAGAACAATACAACAATTTTAAAAAGGTCAGTGCTTCTGGTGGCAATGTTCAAGCCACATTAAACTGAATATCTTCTAAAATAAAGATGCAAAAATCTACACTTCAGCATCGAAAGTGCAATATAGTGGTCTTTCATGAATAAGGGAGCAGTGGCTAACTCACAATAAAAGCTTTGAATAAGGTAGATTGTTGCCATTTATGTATCAATTCTGCCTCTTTGATATAAAATATAAAAGCTTAAACTGATTACAATCTACATTCAACTAAAGCTTCACAATAAGCTTAATGGAATGAACAATGAGAAGGTACTCAACAGAAAAACACTTTCAAACCTAAAGAAAAGAATAAAGGACAGAAAGTTTTCTAAATAACAGAACATATGTAGTGTGAATTAAGAAAAAAAGGACCCTCTGATTACTTGCACTGTTTTTAATGAACTCAAAGAAGTGTAAAACTTAGTCCATGTCCATTTCTTCAGATGATTTAGACTGCTGGCAACTATCGTCTAATTTAGTGTCAGAGCTGCTTTGTCCATTCATTGGCCTGTTTTGTTCACTATTAGATTTTCCTTGATCTTTAGACAGTGGTTCTGCTTTGGACTTAGGTTTGTAAATAATTGGATTACATAAATTGTCCAGTTCCTATCAGGAAAAAATAATTATAGTTATCAATGGCCTATGAAATTTATTACAATGTAAAATACATGAAAAAAGCTTAGCAGTAAATTTATAAAATGCCCATAATTAGAATATTAAACAACACAATAGCATATAAGTCAACATGAGTAGTCTATAATAAGGAAACTTCCTTACATGTTCTTACATTTTGAAAATAGGTGATTTTTTTTACTGTTTTTTCTCCCAGCAGAAAAAGCACATATATTATGATGAATAATTTTAGCTCTCATAAATTAATAGAAACCTCTTCTGTCAATGGAATAAAAAACTCATGGATCAAACCATATTCTTCTGATTTAAATATACTGGTATGCTATCATCTGAATTTAACACTTGAGAACTAGTTTGGGATAGGGGTTAAAGTACTGGCCTACAAATCAGGATACTGTAAATTCTAGGCCTTCCTTAGGCATGCAAACCAGTGGATGATTTGGAGCAGTCTCTCTCAGCCCAACCCACCTCATAGGGTTGTTGTGGAGGAAAACGAGAGGCAGGAGAATAGGGTACATTCACTGCCTATATAAAAAGGTAGGATAACATCATCACCTAGAGAACCCTGTTTACATATGAACAGGTATAGCAGATTGAGCTACACCATATCCATTTCTGTGGAAACTTAAGAAATATCTATTTGCTGTAGTTCTCTTTTGCCAAAATATATTTGTGTGCTGATATCATTTGAAATACTAAGCTATTCTAAGCTAATTCATCCTATTTTTCCATTAGAATAATTCAATCCAAAAGTTAATTTACCTTAGATTTTGCTTTTATTTCTGCCACCTTAATAATAGGATCCTGTGTCAAATTCAGTCTGTGCTGTATATGCATTTTTGAGCTCAACCAGTTCATAGCTTCACTGGCATATTTTTCAACCTTTTCCATATCAACAGGATCAATGTGATCGTATTTTTTATCCTACAGAGAAAATATTTAAAATGAGCATTCAACAAGTAATAAAAGTTTATCCCATAATGGATTATAGAAGAGTTGATTTCATAATGATTTGTTACTTGAAGAAAAACATTCTGTTAAAGCCAGATAATTATCTATTTAAAGGAATTTGAAAACAGTCTCATTTATTGTTTGGCTTTAGAAATTCCTGTTCCATGTGGAACTAGAGCATTGGTATCACAAGCCCAAATTATCTTATATATCTAATTTTGAAAATTAGATTTCAATTTTATATACATTTATTGAAAATGTCCATATAATGTAGATTATGAACAATTATTATTAAAAACACATGCTCTGCCCTACCTTATTTTCGTATTCTTCTAGAGCTTTCATAAGCATCTGGAGTTTATTTTCTAAATCAAATAAAGCTTTTGGTCTTTCTTCATATTCCTTATATCTATCATGAATAGGGCCACCAAATTTCTAGAAATACAGAAAAATATTGTAGAAGTACTCATTAAAATGTAGAAAAAATATAAATGATGATAAAATTTTTAATAATTGATCGGAACTACTTATAAATGACTAGTCACCATATGACAGCCAACAAGCCTATATCTTGTGTGGGAATACTACATAGAATTCCCATTATATGGGAGGTAGTCGAGTTCTTTGCTTAAAGCAGGAAATCCAATGCTTCTCTCTCACATATTCCACTATCCACTATAGTTTGGAATAGCTGCCATCCCAATCCCCTGGTAGAAAGGCAGGATACAAATGAAACAAACACAGTAAAAGATCTAAAAATATGAGGCTTGGCAAGAAATCTAATGCTGAAGTAGACTGTAAGGTGGGATGATGATAAAAGCTGCCTGGTAAGTAGAAAGAAAATACTGTATAATGTATAGAGGGGAAAATCAACTATTGAACAAAGCAAAGAATAGTTAAGAGGAAAATATGAAGACAGATTCTCATGGAAAATACAGGTCATGTGTCTTAAGGATGCTCTAATGGATTAATATGGACCAAATGCTTTGGCTTCCTCAAAAATACTTTACTTGATGGATCCATGACAGAATAAAACCTATAACATCTGTGTCAAAAGCTCAATATTTTTAAACTATACATCTTTATTTTAAATACTGTCTATACAACTGGAATTTCTGATAAAGCCACATCAGTGGCTTCATGTTCTTAGAATGTTGAAATTGTATCTGTAGGTTTGAGATTAAGAGTGATCCATCAAAAATGTATTTAGGGTGTACAGAACTCTTCAAATAATCTATTTGAAAGGAGGGACATCAATTTTTGTGTGCTGGAGGTATAAAGAAAATTGAGGACCCTAGCCATGTAACCATTTGGCATCTTTTTGGAACTGTGAATAGATTTATGGGGAAATCTTTAGTATTTAAAATATTTTTAATACTTTACATGTTAATGTAATCTTGAATTATGTACCAAAGCTTTGGTATTTGACTTTATAAGGAACTGTGATTGGGTTGAGCATGAGTATCTGTGTGTGTGTCAAAAATAATTATATTAAAAAAACAGAAAAGTGGTATTATTCCAGATATCAAGGAAAGACAGTCATAAATGTGTGATCTGTTTTGTAAAAGATATTTTCTACTAATCAACGAATGCAGCAATATGTAAATGACAGATTCTGTGATATTTTACAATATCTTATTTATAATGTAGGAGCGAATTCATTGATAAATCAGTCTCTCTCTCTCCATTGGAATGCTGAAAACGTTAAGGCTACAATCTTGATGATGTAATCGAACAAATGACATAACAATATGCTAAGCTTATTGAATGGCTATATGACCTGCTTAAACCTGTGTGAAGAACCCAATGATTTGAAGTACTGTTACTGTTCCCTATAAGAATGGAAAGACTGCAGAACTATGAGTTTGTTTTGAAAAATGAATATTTGTTGGAAGAAAAAAATGACTGTGTATAACACCATGCTTCTGCCCTCTTTGATATATGGAGATGCAAGTAACTTAAAATGTTTGTGCTATGATAAAGTTAGAGGCTCAATAATGTGGACTGAGTTCAAATGTGAGTGATCAGTACTGAAGAAATATACTGAGGTGGTTAGATCATACAGTGAAACTGAATGAAAACCAAATGGCAAACAAATAGACAAAGGAAGAGTAAAGGAGAAAAAGGAGAAAAATTTAAAAAGTTGTTAGATAGAATTGCTGGGATTCTTCAAATCAAAAGTTTTAAAAATTCAAAGGAATACTTAAGGAAGTGATACACATGGTAGAAACAAAATGTGGAGAAAGATATGAAGAAGAATAACAAATATAGGTGATAAAAATACTCATTTTAGTCAGGGAAATCAACAGGAAAGTCTAGTAGCAGGTCTCAAAGACAGCCAGATAACCCACTGCTATTCCATCTAATTTATATGAATATATGTTTACACAAATACAATCTTGCAGTCTCTGATATTCGAGTAGCGTAAAAGTACAGTATCAAATTTCTAGAGATAACTAGAGATTACAATTAAGGACACCACAGAGAACAAATTCAGGTCTTTTATTTCTAGCAATGGAAAGCTATGGAGATTCTGAGTCATCTAGGTCATAGTTGTTCCAAAGATGCTTTTTTAAGAGGCAACTGGACTTTCTTGTTTTTCTTTGAAGATGTTTCACTTGTCATCCAAGAAGCTTCTTCAGCTCTGATTGGATGGTGGGGAATGGAAGGATGGGACTCTGAAGAGAGATTCCATCAGCAGATACAAGAAAAAGGTCATTGATTTCTTGCAACAACTACTGAAGGCAATGCCATGCATATATGGACTCCCTAAAATCCACAGAGGGAACTCCACTCAGACCAATTGTCAGCAGCATCAACTCTGTCACCTATAACATTGCAAAACATCTAACCATCTTATTAGGTCCTCTAGTTGGCAGCATCACCCATCACATCAACAATTCACAGGACTTCGTCAGCAAGGTTTGGAAACTAAAACTGGAGTCGGATGAGACCATAGTTTCCTATAATGTAACTTCCCTCTTCACCTGCATTCCAACAACTGAAGCTGTCACAGTAGTGAAGAAACAACTGCTACAAGACAGCACCTTAGGTGACAGAGCCAAACTCAGCCCAGACCATGTATGTGTCATGCTGGACCTCTGCCTGATCACTACTTATTTTAAATACAGTGAAGGTTTCTACAGACAAAAACACGGCTGCGTCATGGGTTCACCTGTGACATCCTTTGTGGCCAAATCTCTACATGGAAGAGGTAGAAACCAAAGCCCTAAACTCTTTCAGAGAAATTCCACCCACTCACTGGTATAGGTATGTGGACGATACGTGGGGCAAGATCAAAACACAGGAATTGGAAGCGTTCACCAAACATATCAACTCTGTGGACAGATACATCAAATTCACACAGGAAGGTATACATTAAGGAAGACAGAAGCCTTAACACTGAAGTCTACAGAAAACTCACACAGAGAGACCAATGTTTACATTTTGATTTTTATCACCCACTGGAGCTCAAAATGGGAGTTATCAGAACCTTACACTGCCGAGCTGAAGGCCTGCCTATCAACAGAGATGGGAAAGAAAAAGAAGTAAAATATATTAAGGAAGACCTCAGAATGAGTGGCTATCCCAAGTGGGCTTTCATCAAGTCTCAAAAAAGACGCAACAGGAGCTCTTCCATAACAGACAAGAGAACAATAAACGAAGCAATGTTGTCATTCCATGTGTTGCAGGAATATTGGAAAAGCTCAGGAGGATCTTTAGCCAATCTACATACATGCACACTTCAAACCCAAGAATACACTAAGGCAGAAGCTTGTCCACCCAAAGATAAAACACCCACACACAAACTGAACAATGTGATATATGTAGTACAATGCAGTGAGCCATGTACATTGGGGAAACAAAGCAACCATTTCATAAACACATGGCACAACATAGGAGAACAAACCCATCAGGACTAGATTCAGCAGTCCATCTGCATTTAAAAGACAAAGGCCAATCTTTTAAAGACAGCAAACTCCACATTTTGGACAGAGAGGACTGCTGGTTTGAAAGAGGGGTCAAAGAGGCCATCTATGTCAAAATTTGAACAG
>JANHFL010007087.1:55521-69093 GCA_032468155.1 Oxyrhabdium leporinum | reverse complement strand
AATATTAACATACAATCCAAGCCATTCTAATGGTACCTGCCAGAATAGTTTTCATAAATAAATTATGATGTCATATTATTACCATATCATTATGGTGCCATACCATAATTAAGACTTTATCTTAGTTAAAAGCTCTTAACCTGATATCCAACACAATATTTTGCTACAAAAAGTTTGATATTAAAAAAAAAAAGTTTTTCAGGTATGTAGTTTTCATGTCCACTAATTAAGAGTTCTGAAAGAAAGAAAAAAAAAACAGTTCTTTACATTGAGCTCAGAACCAGAATAGGATTGGAGGTCCCTTAACCTTAAGAGGATTAAGGCATTTATGATTGGGATAGAATGATTTTGAAATATTAGAACCGGCATTATATACAGGAACATTTGTCTAAGCTAGACCTTTCCAAATCCACACAGGAAATTCCACCAAAGGTAGTGAAGAATAGGGCTAGGATCCTGTAGGACAGGGGTGTCAAACTCACATTGTCATGGCGGCATCACATGACGTATCTGGATTTTCTCCTTTGCTAAACTGGATGTGGGTGTGGCCAGCGAGTGATGCATCTGGCCACGGGCCAGGAGTTTGACAGTCCTGCTGTAGGATTTTCAGATGTCTAGTTGATCGGCTAGGCAGATACTGGTTAATCATGAGACATCATAGTGGTAGTTAAGCACCAGAAGACAGCAGTGGAGATAGAGGTACTGGTACCAAGTTACAGCAACATCAAGGAAGGTGAGTATGAGAAGCTGGAGAAATACCAGGGCCTGAAAGAGCAACTGGAAAGGATATGGAAAGTAAAATACAAGATGGTCCAGTGGTGTAGGAGTACTCGTTGTTGTTACTCCTAAGCTGGAAGATCCAATAGATCCCAGAAATGACATCAGAGTTCTCTTTCCAGAAGGATGAAGTGCTGGGAACAAATAGGATGCTGCATAGAACCAGTGGTGGGATTCAAAAAATTTTTACTATCGGTTCTGTGGCCGTGGCTTGGTGGGTGTGGCTTATTGGTTATGTGACTTGGTGGATGTGGCCACTCCCCGCACCCCATTTCGGGCCTAGCAGGCCTCCCTGCAGCCTCCTGGGAGCCAAAACAGGGCACAGGGGGGGTTGCACCGCACCCCCCATATCCCATTTCTGGCCTAGTGGGCCTCGCCAAAGCCCCCTGGGAGCCAAAATGGGTGCAGGGGGGATGCACCGCACTCTCCTGTGCCCCATTTCTGGCCTAGGGGGCCTCCCCAAAGCCTCCTGGAAGCCAAAAAGGGTGTAGAGGGGCTGCGCCGCATCCCCCTGCACCCTGTTTCTGGCCTAGTGGGCCTTCCTAAAGCGCCCTGGGAGCCAAAACAGGGTATGGGGGGATCGCACTGCACCCCCGCACCCCATTTCAGGCCTAGTGGGCCTCCCCAAATCCTCTTGGGAGTCAAAATGTGTACAGGGAGGCTGCACAGCACCCCTTTGTGCCCCATTTCTGGCCTAGTGGGCCTCTCTGCACTTACCTGGGAGCCAAAACGGGACACGTGGGGAACTCCAGGAAGGGGCGGGATGGGCCAGCCTGAATCTTTCCTACCGGTTCACCAGAACTGGCTGAATCCCACCACTGCATAAAACCCTCAAGCTCCCAGGCCTTTGGTAGTGGACTTGAGATTGAGAAGATCTATACTATATATCTATTGTGACATTATAAGGCATATACAGTGTGTGTGTGTGTGTGTGTTTGTGTGTATGCCTTGTAACATCAAAAGCATAAATGTTGCCCTTATGTATTGTGTCCTGACATAGGATGCAATTAAATGAGTCATGAGTTCTGCATCATGTCATGACATT
Source organism: Oxyrhabdium leporinum (assembly GCA_032468155.1). Classification (NCBI taxonomy): domain Eukaryota; kingdom Metazoa; phylum Chordata; class Lepidosauria; order Squamata; family Cyclocoridae; genus Oxyrhabdium; species Oxyrhabdium leporinum. Next base: position 67,271 of record JANHFL010007087.1, on the reverse strand, counting down.
TTGTGATTTCTCTTCCCTCTTGGACACCAATGCATTTAAACATTTTTTCAGCAGCAACATTTCTTGGTCCATTTCTATCTGGCTGTTAATAAAATGATATATTCCTAGTTAAAATTTTAGTAGCTGTACAGTAATTCTACACGGTAGCCAAAGCCAGCCTGCATGTGTTGTATTGATGTACTGCAGCTGTTTCATCTACACCTCTATTAAGTTAAATAAAATCTAAATAGAATACCTATAAAAATTGGCAGTTATCTTTTCAAGTTTGTGCTATGATTCAGAGACAAAGAAAAATAGTTACAAATCTATGATTAATCATGCTTTATGATAGACTCATAACTTTTTTTACCCTCTCAATTGTTTTATAGGAAGATGCCAACAGGAGGCCCATCTGGATAGTGCATATTTTTCTAGCACCTGTTAAAACTTCCTCCTCTTTTCATTCTTCTCTTTCAGTTTGCCTGTTTTTTTCCCCAATAAATTGCTGTAAGATACTCTCCATGAGCATCATACCATTAACAGTGCTAAAAATGATATTAGTAATACACTAATGACCATTTTCTGCAGCAAAGAGAAGATGAAAATAAATTACATGAATATGGTTACAAAAAAGTACAGCAAGCAAGAAAGGCACCAAAGCCAACATAATCATATCTTTATCTATATTTTGAACAAATTTTTAAATTCCTAAGTCATACCCAGACCACAGCAACAACTGTGCTACAAACAACTAGGACACTACTGCCTCTTCCAGTTTTGATTAACTGCAAGTGAATAGAGAGAAGCAGAGATATTTCATAGCTGAAAGCTTCCAAGCTTCAGAACAGTTCTGAAGAAACTTCTTGAATGAGAAGCAAAATGTTTTCAAAGGAAAACAAACAAACAAACAAAGAAGATCCAGTTGCCTTTTGGAAAAAGGATCTTTGGGACAACTATGACATGGAGAATTGAGAATCTCCACAGACATTCCAATGGGATATTTTTAACTTCAAAGTTACTTCGTTCTTTTGTGGCTGTTCTGGTATCAGCATCCCTAGTGTAGCAATTTCATTTAATGAGGTAACTGATTTACTCTGCTGAAATAAAATGGGAGAAGCAGGGGAAACACAATACAGCAGGAGTCTTGCCCTCATTTCTTACCTTGCCAAATACGTGCTGAAAGACGTTTCAAAGTAACAAGAGACAAAGTGCTATTTTTCAACTCTTAACTCCATTTAGAGCTGCAACGGAAACTTTAAATTTATACACACTCACCTAAGAGTTTGCCTTATTACAGTGATAAATATCTAATGGGGAGAAAAGAAATCATAAACTAGTGGCAAATTACTAGGAGATTATCAAGGTCATCTTTCATGTCCTGAAACTGTTAAACTATTTTAAAATTAGACTGTTAAAAATCCTGACTTTTGCCATGAACTATAGATTTTGATGTATATATACACAGTGTAAAGATAAATCTAGCCCTCATTTTCACACTTTATGCTTATCAAATTTTCATTGATTCTCTTGGAAAGAGGGCACTCTGTTCCTTCTGTAGCCTACCAATGGTTTATTTATTTATTTGATTTCTGTAGCTGCCAACTCAACCAAGTGACTCTGGTCACAAATTAATCAACCACTCCTTAGTTTCCAAATAAATCTTTGCAGTGGTATGTGTGTGTGTGTGTGTGTGTGTGTGTGTGTTTGCACCACTGTAGGTTTTCAGCACTTCCAGAACATCATTTGTAGATTGGAATATTGCAAAAACAAAACAAAACAAGGACAGCCAGGACTTAAAACCTTATAAAAGAAAAACTACTAGATTGAATGTTCCTTGTTGTTTTGTGCGATGCTTTATTTAAAATAGTAATCTCTTACCAAACACCTTCACATATTTGGGCTCACTATGAAAAAAATCCCCATTTAATTTCTCTGACAAACGGGCAGATCTAATAAATTATTTATCGTTTATCTTATTTCTGAGATAATTATTCCAGACTAATAGTGGCATTCAGTCTATTCCATTGTTGTCTTAACCTGAAAGTGAAAAACTGCTTTAAGAAGCAAAATTTAAAAATACAGTCACATTAACCATAGTTTATTTCAAATGAGAAATGGATGTTTTAATCTCCTCCCAAGAACTCTGCATGTAATTGTTTTGAATATTTTAACAACACAATTGTGTTGTTTTCAATACAGTGGTTGAAAAAATTACAAACTATGTCATGTTGATAATGAAAAGACAGTAGTTGCGATAACTTGTCAGCTAAATTCTTTAACAACAGAAGATAAAGGTGTATAAAACAACTTTTGTTTGAAACAATAAAATAAATGTTTGTTTGAAAATGTTATTAATGGAAAATACCTTAAAATAATTATGTTCTTTATTAGAACAAGTCTCCCTTTGGCTTGCTGAAATATTCAGGTTTTCAATTATTTTATTAAATTTATATACACTTTATGCTTCTTTTATACTATTGTGATAAATTTGTGAGTGCCATAACTACGGCAGGAAGACAGATATTCTACCTAGATTTTGTTATAGTCCTTGCCTCAAGGCTCATCTGCTACTTGCTTTGCAATTATCCCTTTAAATTTAGAATATCTTATAAATGTTTATAAGGATTGGGTTGCTTATAAATTCACTTATTCAATTTACATCCAGCTAATTATCAAGTGAATAAAATCCAAAACAGATTAAAATAAATGTAAAGCCAACAAAATAGTACATCTAACATAAATCAATACAATAGAACTTTTGTAAGAAAATAAGGAAGATGATAATGACAAGGGACTGCAACCCTCTCCATGACTCAAATTGTGAATTTTTCTTAGGAGCAAGACAGATGGACTCAGTTGTACACCGACACTGGTAGTCTGAAAAATCAAGTTAAGGATATGGAGAAAATGTATGTGGTCACTAAGAATCAATACCAACTTGATGGCACATAAACAAGTTTGGAGGTTTTGACCTTATACGGTATTTTCAGGAGTCTTCTCCAACACCAAAGTTCAAAAGCATCAATATTCCTTTCCTGCTTCTTTAAAGTCCAACTTTCACTTCTTTGGAACATTACAGGGAATACCATTGGTTGCATGATTCTGATCTTCACAGGCATAAACACATCACAGTAACTGAATATATTTTCCAAGGCCTTCATGAATGCTGTGATATGCTTGGTAAAATCCTATCTCAACCGGATTTGCTAGTGACAGTATCTTGTGTCCTGATCATCATTTGACTGGTCATCTCTAGTGCACTTCATAAGACTCTCTTGGGAAATTATTTGGCAGCTGACATTGGTACAAAATGCAGCAGGTAGACCTGCTATTAGGACAATCACATTCTACTATACTATTTCTTGACTGCTAAGTTCTTTCTATTGATGGTTGATCCTAAAATACAGCAGCTATCCACTACTTTGATATCTTCATTATAAATCCTAAAGTTGGCTTTTTTTACCCGTTTGTAAATACATGTAATTTTAGTCCTGTTTTTTCACTGTGCTCCTTGAGTATTATTACTAGACTTTTCAGATCTTTTGCATTTTCAGTTATCCGGGTAGTGTCATCAGCATAATGCAGGTTACTGATGTTTCTTTCTCTGATTTTAAAAATATCCTCATCTTCTTCCAACCCAGCTTCTATTATACATTTTAGTATATAGACTCAATAAATAAGGGGAGAATATATAGCCTTGTGACACTCTTTTGCTAACCTGTAGCCATTCTACTTCATGATTTTTTTTGTCCATATTATGCCTTCCATGTATATATGTTTCTCATGAGCACATGAGATATCCTGGGAACCTCATTTTTCTGAGCACGTTCCACAGTTTGATGCAACTGACAATCAAAGGATTTTCTATAATCAATGAAACACATAGTGACTTCTTTTTGGTATTCTTTGAGTTTCTCAATTATCCAGCATGCATCAGCGTTAATGCTTCATATTCCTGAGCTTTTTCTAAACTCAGTTTCTAACATGGCATTGCCTTTTCTTTGTAGGGCTCTAACTTAATCTAATTATTGTTTGATCTAATTTATTACTAATTTTGATAACATGGAACCATAAAAATATTTTATGATAGTTTGCATGTGGATTGAACTCTTCCAATCTATTGGTCGTTGTGTCATTCTCTAGTTTTGCTGACATAGCTTGGCTAGGACTTTTACTAATTCTTCTTCTTTTGCTTGCCATATTTCATCAGCATATAGGGCATGTCAAACTTTCAATTTCCAAACATTAGAGATTCTCAAAAGTTGTGCCATGCCTTGGGGATTGTAAAGATATTTTGGTTACTTTAATATAATTTAGATGTGCTTGGTAAGTATATAAATATCATAACTTTTGTTCGTTTCATGTTGATTCTATCCTACTGTATTTTTACTTTTTTTAACTTGATCTTTTATTCCTATTATATAAGCTAACAAAAGCCAATGATTGAAATGATGTATAAGTTGATTTGATAAATAAGTAATATGTACAAATACTTTTTTCATGTAATAAATATACTAGTTCAGGATTTTAATCATTATGTAATAAATACATATTTATGGTGATTAATAATTTTTGTTACAAAAAATAAGATACAAATATTTTTTGATCTTTATTAAAGGACAATATATCTTTAACAAATGCTGTAATTGAATTTGAAAATGCCAATTGTCTGTGGTTTGAGGAATAGGAACAATGACAGATAAATCAGAATTTATCTGTAAATTTCTGTGTGTTTTCAATGATTCCTTATCCAACCACAGCTACAGTGAACGTACTCCTCCCACACAATTATTCTTCTATTGAAATGACTAAAACTAAGAATGTAGCATTGTTCTGTTACTAATAATAGAACTATTCAATTGTAAATTTCTGTCTTTTGTTCCTAGTTCCAGTTGATGAATCTCAAGGTTTTAATAAAAGCAAACATGTTGTGTCAGTTGAGTAAACCTTAGATAAACTTATATATTATGAGAAAACTTTATTCTATTGCATTGGAAAAAATATCTGTTGTTGATCTTGAGCAATATTTCATAGGTTATTTTGTATGTATCATTGGATTCCTCAGGGCTCTAGTTCATGGACTGAACTTCAAACATCCTTTAATTTTTCCCATCGGATATCATGTAAAATTGGCAATGCAACCCGAAATGGACAGTTAAAGAATCTCTGTAGGTCTAACCTGTAAAAACCTGCCAATCCCTCATGCATTTTAGCAACAGTTAGGCTAGCATTTATAAATCTCCCTGTCAGATTTCTGTTGAGCCTTGTTGTTTTCGTTTGCTTTGCATTTTACAGTGTGTATTCTAGAAGATGCCTTCTAAGGAAATAATTTCTACTACAGTGAAGATGGTGCAGCCCTTTTTGATTTTTTGACAATATTGCTCTGGATTTTTATTTTTATTTTTGGGGGGAGGGGCCAGAGAAGGATGAGGAAGTGTGTATTCTACAGAGCATTATGAGGAATAGTTCTGAAAAACTCCCTCACCAAAGATTAAAGGCCGTTCTTTATATATTACATTTGGAAGCAACATTGTTCGTTCTGTTTTTGCTTTTCATATCAATATTTTTTGCTTTCTTTGTTTTAAATGCATGATGAATTAGTGTTTCATATCACAGTAATTCTTTACAGGTACATACAGGCTTCTATATTACTATATTTTACAGGTAGAAATTGTATGTTCAGGATAGTTTGAGCTATTAGGATTTTGAAAGATGTGTTTTGACATCTTCTGCTACTGGTTATGGAGGAATCTCACATTTTTGTTTTCTCACACAGTCTTTTTGTTAAAAAAGTCTCAAATTATTTTTCCTTATTTGTGAAGTAATTGTGAAATAATAGATTTTTCACCGTGAGCACTCATTACCTGCTCCACTTTAAAGTGATAATGTAGTAGGAATTTAAAGTAGTGCTTTACATATAAATAATATGTGCTTTTTATTGATTAATTATGTACCATCAAGTCATTTTCAACTCCTAGCAAAAACATAGATTTTCTCCATAACGATCTACCTTCGTTACTTTGATTGTCAGTAAGGGTCAGTATGGCTACCTTGAGGACTGCCTCACTTGCATGAGAGTTATTTTACTTAACTAGCTGACATCTAGAAGTGTTGTCTTGCCTATATACGTACAAACACCTGTGGAGTTGACCTAAGAAAGTCCTCCTATATTCTAGACGACATGCTTAGTTCAGCTGTTCAAGGAAAAAAAAAATCTTGTGCCAACAAGAACACCAGTGGAAAGATAGTAACCAATTTAAAGGAGATGAAAGAAAGATAGGAGGAGTATACTGAAATACCATACAGAAGATATGTCAACATCCAAGATATCTTAGAAGATGTTCCCTACTTACAAGAACATCTGGTATTAGATATTATAGTTAGATCAACAGTCAAGCAATATCCAGTCAGAAGGCTGCAATATATGGCACATGCCCAAAAAAGTAATTAAACAAATATATTTCTAACCAGTCACCATGAGGGAACAATTTGCTATATTCTAGCCTGAGACCTGTTGGAAAAAATCTATATATTTTTTTACAAAAGCTCAACAAGGTTGGAAATATTTACACAGCTGGGAGAACACTGCTCCTGACTGCAGGCATATTTACTGAGAATTTTCATAAGATCCTTAGGATTGAAGCCCCGTAAGATCAATGCCAATTGATCCATATCTTATTTATGAAGCAGATACAGGACCAAAATGTCCTAGGGAGCTAAGTATTAAGCCATAAATTGCTTTGTATTATATGTGACAATCAACACCTTAGAACAGGGGTGTCAAACTCGCGGCCCGTGGGCCAATGCCTCAAGCGCTGGCCATGCCCACCCCTGGTTTAGCGAAGGGGAAAAAAGTTGTGATACGACGCATGACAACGTGACAACATGAGTTTGACACCCCTGCCTTAGAAGCTTATGATGTAATCAGAGTATATCTGTTATGTGGGTCAAATAAGAAGCCCCCACATTTATTCTGCTACCACATTCTGGAGCAATTGTAGCTTTCAAGTGGTTTTTAGTATTGCAAACCACTTTCCAGACAGGAAGTGAGCAGCACATCAGAAATTGTGAGAAGGATCACCCATTCCAGAAGCAAATAGCATACAAGATGCTTTTGTTCAAAAGACTTGCTTCCTGATTATGTAAGAGATGATTATCCAGAAGGATTCCCAAATTGCACACAGTGCCACCCCATTAAAATATCAAGATATAGTTTGTTATTTGGTATAAGGATCTGATCTTCTGTATTGAGACTTGTCATGTGTGTGTGTGTGTCGTGTGTGTGTGTCGTGTGTGTGTGTGTGTGTGTGTATTCCTTTGTCCGTCAATTTTTAAGCTGCTTGTCTAGAAGTCCAGTGTGAGTTTATTTTTCCAATTCTATTCCTTTTCCCCTTGATTTTTAATTCAGCCAGTTTGGTTACAAAATTCAGAGAGGTTCATCCAATAAACTTATTTATAGATAAAATACACAGAGACACAAGCACACTCATACAAATCTATATAGATAAAGAAACATATATACATAAACTAAGGAAATATTTAGTCCTTCATTTAAATGTCCAATAATTCTTCATCAGAGGAACTTTTTTTTTTAATCTGATAAAAAAGCTGTATGTAAGGCATAGGAGGCTGTATATGATAAATAAAACTGTCAACAAAATAACCTGAAACATTTTAAAATGGAATGGAAAGTTACAAATGAAAATGAGGTATTTGCTCTTTTAATTATTATCAACATTTGACTAATATGTTGCACAGTATAAAGTCAAACACAGAACGACTGTGTCTGCTGAAATCAGTGTGTTAGTGATGAAGATAATCAAGAAGTCACCATGAGCCATCACAACATGGAGAATATAAACTATATCTGTATGAAATTAATTAGGTCACAATGAATTTAATAATGACTGAGGAAATGTACAATGTAGGTAAAACTGGCTTGGGTCCAGAACTATGTAGACATAATTCAATCTAAGTAATTGTGGCTATATGATAGGTAAGCCTTCCTCATACATTAATTTACTAACTCAAATAATTTTTAGATTGTGATCAATTTTACAAGATTATTTAGAATAAGGTCAACTTTATAGAAACTGACTTCTACATCAACAACAGAAACTATATAAGAATTTTTCCCCACATAGATTTATACTTTAGAGGCTCTGTCACCAAGAGACACATTTTGATCCTGATTCTGTGATAAATAATTCACAATGTTTGGCTTTGGTTGTGTTTTTTTTGTGATGTAGAATAAATATTATGGCCTCCAATGTAGATGAATAGTTACTGAAATTCCTTTATTGGTCACATAGTCGGTCTGATGTTTAGATTGGATTTGGCATTTTTATTTACATATTGAATATTTCCCAAGAACCTGGTTAGGCAGATATTGTTAGATGGTGCTAAAGGTATCATATTATGGTTTGTCACAGTTAGCCAGATGTCTAGACTGGATTTTATCTACCTAACGAGTCTTTCCAAAGGACATGTCATAGCAGAAACTGTTGCTTGATGGTATTGAAGGTACTGTTGCAACATATAACTTGTTTCAAATAAAGCTGTTTTGTAATTGATTGACAGTAATTTTTGTCAGTATCCGTTGTGTTCAAGTGGTGCACCAGAGGTTTTAGGATTGTACTCAAGGCATCTATTATTATTGGTAGTATTTTTACTTTGTGAAATCACAGCTGTCAGTTCTTTCGTTGATGTTGGTCTTTACATATATTATTTTTTCCCCAAGAACCTAAGGTATTGGAATGCATTGGTGCAGTATACATGAAGATCCAAGTACATATACTACATTAATTAACATTAATTGACATTAATTGACAGATTTTCTAAATCTTGTTCAAGAACTTTTAGTTTAGCACCTAGTGTGCCGATAACCCCTGTGACAACCTCAGCAGTTTATGCCATAATCTTTCAATTTCAATTTTCAGATCTTGAACATTCTCCAAATTTTGTCTTCTATTCTACTATTTCCTGATATTGACACATTAATGATCTATACTTTCTTCTTTTCAATTTCATATGGCAATACCACAATAAATTATTACATTGTATTATTATTGTTGTTGTTGTTGTTGTTATTTTATATGAGTGTTCCTAACTAAGATACTAAAAAGCACATTTCTAAAAAATTCTAATCTTGGAAGTTTTACTATTAAACATTATTTACTATATTTATATAATATTTGTATCCACGCTAGTAGACTGTATAAAAGTACATGCACACATAGATATACTCGTTCACAAATCTTTTGGTTCCATGGTCTTTATCTTTGATTGTTATCAAAGAGAAAAGGGTATCATGGTTAGGAAGATCCAAGATTAGCATTAAATAGGCCTGCATAAGATTGTATTCTGATTAGCATATCACTATGCTCTTATTCTGAACAGCAAACACTTTACCACTTTTCCCTTTTCCTCTATAGATGATCTTAAAGACCTTAAAAATGATTTTTTTTTTTAAAGGAACAGATGGAACCTAATTGCCATTACCTGCAGGTGTTGAAAGCACTTCCAAATCAATAATGTGAACACAGCTTTTGGAAGCCAGAAAAAAATACATTTCAAACCTCAGATGTATGAAATAGGTTTATAAAATGCTTTAATGAAATAGGTTTATAAAATAGATTTATATTATCTATGTAATAAAAACACATAATCCTGATAGTTCTGAATCTAGTGCCAAGTTTAAAAGAAATAATTTTAAATGCAGTAGAAATGACATTAGTGGATTTAACTACATCTCTGTGTTTCTATGATTTGAGTTTTCTGCTACACTGAACTATGGGAATATTGGACATGTTACTTAGATTTCTTACATAGACTTCTTTCATGAAATAGCTTGCATTGTCATTTATCAGAATAGTCAATTTTATTCAAACCATTCCCTGAATGGTATTTGGCACTTTCAGAACTTGTTTGCTTTCTTACAGACGTATCATTACCCAAACTAAGTAATATCAGTGTTGGCAACTAGTTATCAAGACTAGCACTGATGATGTTATCTAGTTTGGTTAATGAAATGTCTGCAGCAAAACAGCCAAGCTCAGAGACCACCAAGGACTCCTTATTTCAATCTTTTATTGAACCCATTCCCTTTCTTCCATACTTTCTTTGCTTCCATAAGCATGCCAGTTTATTAAAATTTATATTTAAAAGTTTTAAAAAATAAGCACAATAGCACAATACAACAATTTAAATAATGCAATCATTAATATAGATTCAAATACAACTTTCGGAGATTAATAACATTTTCTAAGGAAAGACTGCTGATTGCACATAATCATTTTGGCTGATAAATGGAATAGATTCCTGTTTCTTACCTCCAGAATGAACTGATGTTCCACAAAGGAGAACAACCCCTTGCCCTTCCCGCACAGATACAGTACTTCTTATTTTTGTCTTTAAGTGTTCAATACCTATGTTTTTCCAAAAAGAAAAAAAAATAGAAAGAAGTTTTAATATCCAGACAGCTACCAAAGACCTATATTTGGTCCTAAATGATGCATTTCTGCTAACTTTCAAATTAATTTTCATAAAAGTATTCATTATAAGAATCCAATTCTCTAATACAAGATTATCAATAGCAAATCTGCTTCATTTGGTATACAATCCAGCTTTTCTTACTCACAATTGGTATTTTCAATATGAACATTACAACCTTGTCCTCAATAACTATACCAACCCAAGTATCTAACTGATGTTATCAAACTCATGATGAAGAATTTTCTTTACTTTCCTTTTCCTTTCTAGCAGAAGGAAAAAGAAAGGCACCAAACTTTGTGGAAACTTACTTTTCAGAGAGTATCTGAAAGTTGTATTATTGTCAGGCAGCAAGGAAAATTATAATTGTAACTGCTTCCCAATGACTTAAAACATCAGAAAGAATGATAGGATTCATTTGAATGAATGAAGAATGAAGGATTTCTTCTGTTGCTGAAGTAGAAAGAATTGCAAGACATAAAACTCACTGGGAATTTACTATGACTGCCAGAGAAAGGACGCTTTTGAAGACTTTAACAAAAGGAGTGATAGAGTTGTTTATAATTGTCAATTACAATTCAATTTAAATAAACCTGGCAGAATTTAAAAAATGATTGATGTGCAATCATTTAAATACATTAATTATATATTTTTTAAAATGTAGCTAGAAAAAAAATAGGATGGGATTAAAACTAATACAGAAAAAATAATAAAAATACATAACAAATCATTTTTTTTAGAAGGAGAAAAGAGTTGCATGCATCAGTTAGACTGGGAAATTTTCACTAGTTTCTAAGGCAGGGGTTTCAAATTCGCGTCATCACAGTGTTGTCATATGACGTATCGGGATTTTTTTCCCTTCGCTAAACCGGGGCGGGGCGGAGCCAGCACGTGACACATCCTGCCCGCGGGCCGCGAGTTTGACACCCCTGTTCTAAGGGAACCAAAGCTGGCATTCTCTAAATGTGGTTACAAGATTAATTCAACATCTTTCTATAAACTTGAATCCACATTTGTATTTATGCCAAATCATTTACAAATTCAAACTAAGGAAGTTGAATGTGTCAGATGTCTTTTGCATCAAATTAGATATATAATGCAAAGCAACAAGCGTCTCTGTTCTCTGATCAATAATATTGATTAGGAAGGAATGTCAAAGTAACAATATTCAAGGTAATTTTTAATTTCAAACAGTTCAAACAGTTATAAGGGTGATTTGGGGGGGGGGGGGGGGGGGGGGGGGGGGGGGGGGGGGGGGGGGGGGGGGGGGGGGGGGGGGG